>UESW01004802.1:0-161750 GCA_900491605.1 Calamus simplicifolius | reverse complement strand
TAGAGATCAGAAGAGGGCAGTGGTCAGACGCAATCCGAGGCAAATGAGAAATAGTAGCACCGGAAAAGAGCTGCATCCACCCAGGAGAGGCCAATGCTCGGTCAAGCCGCTCCCACACCCGAGCAGTTCCCCGTCGGTTATTGCACCATGTGAACCGAGAGCCAGAAAACCCCAAATCCACAACCCTGGCAGTGGAAAAGAAAGAGCGGAACTCAGAAGAATTCGGGGAATCCACAAACCGACGCCCCCCCCGCTTCTCCGATGCGTCCACAATACAATTAAAATCTCCGGCAATAAGCGTAGGAAAATCTTGGCCTAAGAGAGTGAGTATCTCGGACCATAGATAACGCCTCTCTCTATAGTCCGTACTAGCATAGACGCCAAGAAGCAACCAAGGCGGAGTAATTCCCTCCGAAATAACCAGGGCCACCTGTTGATTACAACTATGAAAAGCATCAATACGGATGGAAGGCTCCCGCCAAAGTGCCAGAATACCTCCAGAAAGACCATTAGATTCTACAGCATAAGAAGACCAACACCGGGAAACTCTCCGTTGGAAGCGCTGAAGACTGAGACCCGAAGACGAGTTTCCAGCAAAACACAGATATCAAACTGATGAAGCTGCAATACCGAGTAAAGGAGGAGCGAAAGGAAGGTTTCAACGCTCCTCGGACGTTCCAAATAAGAATCTTCATAAAGAGAAAACCGAGGTCAAGGGGTCACATGGGCCCCATCCTTGGCTTCAGCCAATTCCATATCGGAATCATCTCCAGAGTCCAGGCCCTGGGTCACTAAACCATCCTCAGACGAAGGACAGCCGACCTGAGCCACAAGGTCTGACTGCCATGAGAGATCCATGGCTACAGCCTCCTCATCAGCTCGAATCACCTTCTTGAGAGAAGAGACCATAGCATCATGATCGCAATTAGCCCGGCAAGGTGCTGATTCAGAGGGAGGAACTAAAGCCACAGAATGGGCTTTACCTGAGGAAGACCGACTACTCTTGCCTTTTGCTTCCTTAGAAATAACTCTGGGGCCCGCAGACATAGCAGGTCGGGCCCGTTTGAGCGAAGTAGGATTCGCATCTTCCCGGATCTTGGGACACCCGACCCAACGATCCGAACCCAAAAGGCCAAAAGGGTTAACTGCCAATATCCCAGAGGATACCTCCTTTGATTTAGAGGGAAATTCAGACTTGGCTATAGGGCCAGCTGCAGCAAATTGGAAATCATCCACCTGACATGGAGTCTTAGAGGATTTACGGGTCTGAGGCTTCCTCAGGGTCTTAGGATCAATCAGAGTCTGAGAATGGATAACCGGATCCTTAAAACCCTCTGAAGCCAACACTGAAGCAGAATAAGCTTCAGAAAGCTCTGCTACAGTAATCGGCACGGCAACACCATCCCGGCACGATCCACAGTTTTATAAGCATCAATCGGACGAGCTTTGATAGTCGCTCTTCAATCTTGAACGAGATACGAGTGTGCGCAAAAAGTGATAGCTACCGATAGATTAAACCCGAACAGGTAAATCAAAAGCTTATGCAGGGCAATAATATCTAACTTTTTTTTATATATATATGCGATGCAGGTTGTGTGCATTACGCGCGATAATTTATCGCGCATGTATGATCATACATATTAAAAATAATTATATATATATATATATATATATATATATATATATATATATATATATATATATATATGAGATCAATCAACATGTATGATGCATATGCTTCAGCATCACCTATGGAATGCAGAATAAATTTTTTTAATATTTAATTTAATAAATAATATATGGCATTACTAAAGTACCGGATATCAACCATTTATATATGGTTTATGAGTGGGGAGATGATTCTCTCCAACTTGTCAATCAGAGACTTCAGGATAATGATTTCCTGACAATTCCTTCCCTACAGACAAATTGCAGTTATATGAACAGAAAAGTTACCCACGAGAAAACCAAGGCTTTCAGGTGATGGACAGTGACCCAACTCTACCGATAAAAAAGATATTTTTCTAAAATAAAGTAAAAAAAAAATCCCTCTAAGGAAGCTTAAGGAAAATGTTCAATTTGATTAAAATAAAAAGCTCAGTATATTAATAGATTACATTACAAGGGATGAATTTTTTAAAGCAAATGGGATGATGAAAATGGTGGAGCCATCGTAGCATTATTCTATGATTGTTCAGGAATAGCATTTTATCCGGAGACCTTTTTCAAACGGGTGCAGTTTGACACCGGCTTTACATAATGGATGCGAAAGAAAAAGTTTTATAAAATTAATGTTAAAAAGCATTATTTAATAGTATTTTTTTATTTATCATGATAAATAAAAAATATTATTTAAAATGATATTTTTAGAAACATTATTTCAAGTGGCATTTTTTAGAAGCATCATTTTTTAGTTTAAAATAGGATTTGTGTGAAAACGAGAAGTTTAAATGGCGTTTTTACTTGTCACGGTGATGGAAAAAGGCCACTTCAAGTGGCACTTTTTCATTTAACACCAATCCCATAAAAACTTTTTCTTCCACACCAATTACATAAAATCAGTGTTATTTAACACCGATTTAAAAAAAAGATCATTTTATTCGTCAATCTCTCTCTTACGCATGCGCGCGCAGACAAACAAGGCTTCAAATTTTAATATTAAAACAATCACTAAAATAATAGACAATAATAATGTAACAATATTATTTTTAAATAATTTTTTTGCTATATAAAGTAAATAGTTTTTCAACCATATAATCGTTTTTTGGAAAGAAATTTATGATAGGGGTTATACTTTAGATATTATTGAGATAAAGCATTTGTTGCATTGCTTTTGATAATATATTTTTAAATATTGTATAAAATATGAAAAGTTACCTAAGTTTCAAGAGATGCGCTTAGTTAGAATTAAGATAAAACTCAAAATAGTAAGATACAAAATACATCTATTAAGTCTACAAATTTATATAGAACTTATGGAGGCTGAAATTAATGTCAGCATATGTATGATTGCTCACGTTAGACATTTATATGGTGCCTAGTCTTAAGTTCGTATAACATTTGAGATTAATATAACCCATTAAGTAGGAGCTTTATCATAGCATGCACTATGTGTTACATGTACTGAAGTTGTCCACTTAGGGAGTGATATGATAAATTCTTTCTTTGTCATTGTTGAGCTCTAAAACTGTGATGCGCCTTGAACTTGAAACCATATAATAAAGTTAGAGTTCAAAGTAACTTGCTTAGCCATGTCATCTAGAACCATGAAAGATGTGGTCACATAGGATATTACTAGAAAGTTAATTGAATACAGATGGATTGATAAGATGGTACAAGGATAAACCTTAAGTTTGTGATTCATAGTCCAAATGATTATTTTACAAAGTTTCATTTAATTATGGAGACAGATATCTGATTTAATGATTTCAAGGATTGCTTAGAAATAAATCTCTTAATGAATTAAGAGTACTTGATTTGGTAAGATTGAATTATCTAGGACATAAATGAAATTGAATTCGTAATGTGTTAGGTTAGTTAGATGATGACTTAAATATAGCACTCTCACTGTGTGCATTTTTCTTAAGTCAAATGCCCAACTATCTGTATGAGATAATTAAGAGGCATAAATGAGATTGAGAGTACTCCGTTCCATGCGAATGAGCATGAGACGTTGATCGTTAACCTCATCCACCAAGTCAAGCATCCATACCGGACTGATGGTTGAGTCATTTTCTAGAACCCACTCCTACCCCGTTCCCTTCACGGATGAAGTATTATGTACTGTTGTTGGAGATACACTCCTCTGAATGCCCTCAAACACTCTCGCTCATTCTCTCTTGCAACCTCTGACTCCGCCATCCAGAAGAAGTTAGCAAGAGTGTGAAATCATAGGAGGCTCTGGTAGTCTCCCTTCAAATCCGGGATAGGAGTTACATCCTTATTCAGGTTTGCTTCTGTGGTACCTCTCCCAATAGTTCCACATCAAAAAATTGGAAGTTGGTTGAATGATTTATATGTAGTAAAGCAAGAAGGATAAGGTACCAATTGGATCCCTTTTGGGCTGTGATGGCCCAAGTTGGTGTGGACCTTATCCATCTTGCTTTCTTGTAACGAAACGGACTCATGGGTGCTGTAGGCCCAGGGCCCGGATCGTTACAATATGGTATCAGAACCATGCCTAGTCGGAAGTGCAGGATCTAAGTGCTACACAGGACAAAGTGCTACATCCATGGAAGATGGGAGCCACCTCTTGACCTGTAGGGGTGTCACGCCCCAGACCCTATTTGGATCAAGGGGTGGCAACCCGCCGCATGCTGGGCATGCAAGGCGTCCCGAAATATAACATTTAATACAAGAAGGGGTAATAATTATATTTCGTCCAATTTAAATGGTTCTTAATACAAACCATAATCATATGTTTTAGGCTACATGCCAAAATACATAATTCAATGGGGTTACAACAAAGTACTAGAACTAAGTCACTCTGATAGCTGCTCCAACTACCCCATATCCCCATCTTCAGTTCTGTGGCTCTGAAAAACATTGTGAGATTTAAATGAGCTCACACTCAATAAGTAAGCTAACTATATAATGTAATTACTTCATGCTTTTAAAATTTTTCCATAATAAACATCTGCCAAGCTTCCATATTTCAAATACATTTTCCATGTTATCAAAATATGCATCATATGCTCAAAATAAATTTTGGAAGCAATTGCCATATATAGTATATCAAAATATACAATTTCAGGATAAAACCACTGTATCACTGTAAATAGCATGTAAAAATGTATTTTTATACCAATGTCCCATGGCCACACACTATGTACACAGAACACCCCCTCGGGTGTATCCTCCCTAAATATCCCCTAGGAGTCAGGGTCCTGGAACCAGTGTTATGCACTCACATCTTGTCATATCCGGCTACAACATACCCCAAGAGTGTGTTCTTCATATACCCCCCTATGGAGATGGGTCCCGGTGCCATGTGGCATAATATTGCCATATCCTGTCACAGCACGCCTCCTAGGTGTGTGTGCTCCATATACCCCCTATGGAGATGGGTCCCGGTGCCAAGTGAGTCATGCAACATATCACATCATCATATCATAGTGGACCATGGTGGGACATATTATCATATACACAAAGTATCATTTTTATGTCACATTTGCCAAATAGCATGTATATTTATAAAACCTTTAACAATTTCAAAGGTCATGCCAATTGATCAGTTATCCACATAGATACCCAATTATTTATAAAATATAATAAATAATAAACTAATCATAGTAAACGCTCATTTGCAAATATTAATACCAGTCCATTTTTTTTCATTTTTCAAATAATGCAATATATAACAATATAGCCTTTAAATACATAATTTTCATATTTTAATAATTTATAAAAATTATGGTAAATGACTGACTTACCTCAGTACGCAAATCCCAAACCGTAAACCAGCTATTTGAATATCTGGGTACCTACAGCATTATTTTTCCAATTTTTAGTCCCCAAAAGTAGCATATCAAAATAGCTTTTAGCTCTACCCAGTTTTAATCCCGGGGCCAACTTGGGGCTTGAATATCTCCCACTACATAAGCCCAAATGGGAAAATAAAAATACCCCCAGAAACTAGAATCAACACTGATCTGGGGCATATTTTTATTTTTTCATTTTTTGGCCCAATACAGGGTTCAAATCGTGGCCAAAAAATGGCTCGCGAAACGGCCCAATAGGGCCCAAAAGGGGGGAATGGCCCAGCCGGCCCGCTGAGCCAGACGCCGCGGCCGAGCTCCTCCCCCTCTCTTTCTGCCTCTATTTCTCTCTCTTTCTCCCATTGCCCGCTGTGGCCTTTACCCATGCCGGTGGAACGGCTGGCCATCACGGTCGGCCGGACCTCCACCAGATGCTGCCCCGGCGCCGGTGGAGACCACCGACCGCAGCCCGGGCTCGGCGAGCCGGCGGCACTCCGCCGGGCCCAAACCAAGCCACGGAGTGGCTTGGTTCTGCGATGAAGGGAGGGCCGCCCGGCTGCCCTCCGCTGCCCCACTTTGGCCGCCTCGAGTGGCCGGAGCCTCCTCCTCCTCCCTCCTCCGGCCGCCTCGAGCAATCGGGCATGGGAACGGGAGGAATCCCTCCCGATTCCCTCTCTCTATCACTCATCTCTGCCAAAACAGTGGACAAAGGGGGAACATTACCTGAGCTCATTGATGGTGGTGGGTGGAGGGGAAGGCTCCCTCCTCCCTCCCCATTTATAGTAGCGCGGGAGGGCCTCCTCAGCGCTTGTGAGAAGAGGGGCGCCGCCCTCTTTGACCGGCGGAGCTGGGGAGCCGCCCGCGTGCGGTACGACTGCGGCGCCTCCCCCTCCTCCGATCCAAGAAGACGGATCCTCACATGGTGAGGATCCGGGGCTCACATTCTCCCTCCTTATAAAAATTTTGGCTTCGAAATTGATGTACTTCATATAACATTTAGAATCCAAAGCTTCGATCATAAGAATTATTATCTTTTCATTTACATATACTAAGATACAAATATGTATGGATATTTCTTTTTCACTTCCTCCTCCAGCTCCCAAGTAGCTTCCCTCTCAGAATGGTTACTCCACTGAACCTTGACATAGGGAATGCTATGCTGTCTTAAGACTTGGTCCTTGCGGTCCACAATACGCACAGGATGCTCTTCATATGTCAGATCATTCCTTAACTGCATGGGCTCAAACTGTATCACATGGTTGGGGTCAAAATGTACTTTCTCAACATAGATACATGAAATACATTGTGTACCCCAGAGAGCACTGGAGGTAATGCCAGGCTATAAGCCACCTCCCCTACTTTACTCAGAATCTCAAATGGCCCAATGTATCGTGGACTCAATTTACCTTTAATCCCAAATCTCATCACATTTTTGGTTGGTGATATCTTCAGAAAGACATGGTCTCCAACATGAAATTCTAGCTCCCTTCTTCTCACATCTGCATAGCTCTTATGTCAGCTCTGAGCTGTGCGGAGTCGTTCCTTGATCAACTGCACCTTCTCTACTGTCTGCCGAATCAGCTCAGGGCCCAACAATCTTCTCTCTCCCACATCATCCCACCATAAGGGAGATCTGCATTTTCTTTCATACAAGGCCTCAAATGGAGCCATCTGAATACTGGCTTGGTAACTATTATTGTAAGCAAATTCCACTAAAGATAAGTGGTTGTCCCAAGCACTGCCCAAGTCCATCACACAGGCTCGCAACATGTCCTCCAGGGTCTGTATGGTCCTTTCAGACTGCCCATCTGTCTGAGGATGAAAGACTGTGCTGAAGTTCAGTTTGGTCCCCAGAGCTCTATGAAGGCTCTTCCAAAATTGGGACACAAACCTTGTATCCCGATCTGATACAATAGATACGGGAATACATGAAGCCTCACAATTTGCTCAATATACATGTTGGCTAATCTCTCATTGAAAATCCCAACTCTGAATGGCAGGAAATGGGCTGACTTCGTCAATCTATCTACAATGACCCATACACATCATTGCTCCTGGGGGTCTTAGGCAGTCCAGTCACGAAGTCCATAGTGATCTTCTCCCATTTTCATTATGGAATCATCAGAGATTGAAGAGGTCCCGCAGGCCTTTGATGTTTAGCCTTCACTTGCTGACATATTAAACATTTGGCCACATACTGAGCAATCTCTCTTTTCATTCCCTTCCACCAAAAATTTTTTTTAGGTCTCTGTACATCTTGGTGCCTCCTGGGTGCACTGTATAGGGAGAGTAGTGGGCCTCCCTCAGAATTTTGCTCTTAGTTCCACCGCATTTGGCACACAGAGCCTGCCATCAAATCTCAGGGATCCATCCTCCATTATAGCAAATTCATTTTGAACCCCTGACTTCACAGCTTCTTTAATCTTTTGCAGGTCCAAGTCTTCTTTCTGGGAGGACTTGATCCTGTCTATCAGAGTGGGTTGGAGTACAAGTGCTGCTACCTACCCATCGGACTACTGTACTCGCAATCCAACCTCCAACTTCTCAAGGTCCCTCCAGATGTGAGGCTGAGAAGTAATCATAAAAGCTAACTCCGAGGAGGACTTCCTACTCAAGGCATCAGCTGCCACATTGGCCTTCCTGGGTGATAGTGCAGGTTCAGGTCATAATCTTTTAGTAACTCCATCCACCTCCTCTGTCTCAAATTTAACTCCTTCTGAGTGAAGATGTATTTCAGACTTTTATGGTCTGTATACACATCATATGTCTCTCCATACAGATAATGCTGCCAAATCTTTAAGGCAAAAATCATGGCGGCCAACTCCAGGTCATGGGTAGGATAATTTTGCTCGTATGGCTTTAGCTGCCTGGAGGCATAGGCTATCACCTTTTCATTTTGCATTAGAACACATCCCAATCCCTTCCGAGAAGCATCCGTGAATAGGGTGAATCCTCCAGATCCTGATGGAAGGATAAGGATGGGGGCTGATACTAGGCGTTGCTTCAGCTCCTGAAAACTTCTCTCACACTCCTCAGTCCAATCAAACTTCGCTTGCTTTTGGGTCAAGCGAGTCAGGGGTAGAGCAATGCGAGAGAAACCTTCCACAAATCTATGATAATATCCAGCCAGCCCCACGAAACTTCTTACTTCAGACACATTGGAAGGCCTACACCAGTTAACAACTGCCTCAATCTTCTTTGGATCCACAGATATGCCATCTTTAGATATTATATGACCCAAGAATGATACTTGGCTCAACCAGAAGTCACACTTCTGCAACTTGGCATAAAGCTTTTTCTCCGAAGAGTTTGTAGAACAATCTTCAGGTGGTCCACATGCTCCTCCTGGCTTTTAGAATACACCAGGATGTCATCAATGAACACCACTACAAACTGGTCCAAGTATGGCTTAAAGATTCTGTTCATCAAGTCCATGAATGCTGCCGGGTATTAGTCAACCCAAACGGCATCACCAAGAACTCGTAGTGGCCATACCTAGTCCTGAATGCTGTCTTAAGCACATCCCCAGCCTTGACCTTGAGTTGATGGTATCCTGACCGAAGATCAATCTTTGAGAATACCCGAGCTCCTTGGAGTTGATCAAATAGATCATCAATCCTTGGCAGAGGATACTTGTTCGCACTGTTACCCTATTGATTTCTCGGTAATCAATGCAGAGCCGAAGACTTCCATCTTTCTTTTTGACAAATAATACTAGAGCACCCCAAGGAGACACACTAGGTCTGATAAATCCTCGGTCCAGGAGCTCCTGAAATTAGCTCTTTAACTCTTTTAGCTCTGCTGGGGCCATACAGTACGGGGCCTTGGATATAGGTCCAGTGCCAGGGGCCAAATCAATAGTGAACTCAACCTCCCGATCTGGGGATAGTTCGGTCAAATCATCTGGGAATACATCAGAAAATTTTTGAGCCACTGGAATATCCTCCAACTTGACCTCATCTTGCTGAAGATATTTGACCACAGCAAGAAACCCTTGGCTACCTTCTTCAAATACTTTGCGGCCTGTAGTGCTAACACGAACACCGAGGCCAGATGCTCCTGACTTCCAGTAAAACTGAATTCAGGTTGATTAGGAATTTTGAAGATCACCATCTTCCTGAAACAGTCTACTGAAGCATGATAGGAGGCCAACCAGTCCATCCCAAGGATAACATCAAAGGATTTTAGTGGGAGGACGATTAGATCGGCCTTCAATCTCCTATCCCCCATGTTAATTAGGCAAGATCTGCATATTGAGTCTACCCTCATAACATCACCATTTGGGAGAGCAATGAGCAACTCCTGCTCTAGGAATGGGTGTCAAAGATTCATCCTTGGCGAGATATGTGCTAGATACAAATGAATGCGTGGCACCCGAATCTACTAAGAATTGAGCATAAGCATTGCCTACTTTAATTATACCTGTCACAACGGTGTTGGAAGCGGCAGCATCCTGTTGTGTGAGAGTAAAGACTCTTCCCTGGGTCCTAGGCTGCTGCTGCTGGCCTCTGCCCTGATCCGCAGGAGGCTGCTGATCCCTCCAAAGGGGACAAGTGGCCATCTTGTGACCCACCTGCCCACATATGAAGCAGGCACCAGCGTCCCGCGGCACCACTTGCCTGGGTGGGAGTTTCTGCATTGAGGGCAATGAGTTTCCGTATTCTTTGGTCCTGAGGGGGCATGATAAGGACCTTTCTTCTTGGCCTGACCTGAAGACTGGCCAGAAGGAGGACCCTTCTTCTTCCTCTGCTGCTGCTCCCACTGCTTATGGAGCATACCCATGTCCCTCTCAATCACCAGGGCCTTGTTCACCACAGCACTGAATGTGGAGAGTTCAAAGGCATTGACTGCTTGCATCAGTCTAGGCTCAGTCCCTCGATGAACTTGATGATCTTGGCTCTCTCAGTGGCCGCTATGTCTGGAGAAAACCGAGCCAACCGGGTAAACTCGGCTTCATACTATGCCACAGAGAGATTTCCTTGCTCCAGTTTGACAAACTCCGACTGCATTTGCCTCTGCACACTATTGGGGAAGTATTTGTCATAGAAGACTTCCTTAAACTCTCCCCAAGAAATAGTTCGTCCATCCATTCGCTGCTCCACAAGTAGCCACCAATCATATGCCTCCCCCTGAAGGAGGTAGGTAGCGAATCTGATTCGCTCCTCTTCTTGGCTACCATGAGCTGCAAAGGCTTTCTCCATCTCCCTCATCATTTTTCAGCATCGGCAGGGTTAGTGGATCCACAAAAGGGAGCAGGGGCTAAGCTCTTGAACTCAGCAAAGCTCCGGCCCCCTCCCCGCCAGGGCTGAGATGGAGCCGACTGAGCAGGCTGCGGAGTGGGAGAGGCAGGCTGAGCAGGTTGGATTTGCTGAATCTGTTTCTGCATGGCTTGCATAGCCTGCGACATTCCCACTAGAGCCTGAAGTAACTGGGCCTGAAATTGTGGTTGATCATTGTCAGCTAAATTAACTGAACCAGAGCCTCCAGAAGCTTGCTGGCCTCCCTGCTGGCCAGAGTCACCAACCTGGGAGTTCCCAATAGGCCGCAGACTCCTAGTGCAACGTGGCATTCTTAACTCATGCCAGGGTTAGGTTCCAGTCAATATCCTTGTAAACCACAAAATTCAGGCTTTCAAAATGTATTACTTGAAATTTTTAATAAAGTTATCACCCTCCCAATGTAATCCTAACGTTCTGCCTAGTGTCATTTTGTGTTTGTCCCTAAGATCAAACCTAGGCTCTGATACCACATAAGCTGTCACGCCCCAGACCCTATATTGGATCTAGGGTGGCAACCCGCCGCATGCCGGGCATGCAAGGCGTTCCGAAATATAACATTTAATACAAGAAGGGGTAATAATTATATTTCATCCAATTTAAATGGTTCTTAATACAAACCATAATCATATGTTTTAGGCTACATGCCAAAATACATAATTCAATGGGGTTACAACAAAGTACTAGAACTAAGTCACTCTGATAGCTGCTCCAACTACCCCATATCCCCATCTTCAGTTCTGTGGCTCTGAAAAATATTATGAGATTTAAATGAGCTCACACTCAATAAGTAAGCCAACTATATAATGTAATTACTTCATGCTTTTAAAATTTTTCTATAATAAACATCTGCCAAGCTTCCATATTTCAAATACATTTTTCATGTTATCAAAACATGCATCATATGCTCAAAATAAATTTTGGAAGCAATTGCCATATATAGTATATCAAAAATATACAATTTTAGGATAAAACCACTGTATCACTATAAATAGCATGTAAAAATGCATTTTTATACCAATATCCCATGGCCACACACTATGTACACAGAATACCCCCCTCGGGTGTATCATCCCTAAATATCCCCTAGGAGTCAGGGTCCTGGAACCAGTGTCATGCACTCACATCCTACCATATCGGCTACAACACACCCCAAGAGTGTGTTCTCCATATACCCCCCTATGAAGATAGGTCCCGGTGCCATGTGGCATAATATTGCCATATCCTGTCACAGCACGCCTCCTGGGTGTGTGTGCTCCATATACCCCTCTATGGAGATGGGTCCCGAGGCCAAGTGAGTCATGCAACATATCATCATATCATATCATAGCGGACCATGATGGGACATATTATCACATACACAAAGTATCATTTTCATGTCACATTTGCCAAATAGCATGTATATTTACAAAACCTTTAACAATTTCAAAGGTCATGCCAATTGATCAGTTATCCACATAGATACCCAATTATTTATAAAATAATAAATAATAAACTAATCATAGTAAACGCTCATTTGCAAATATTAATACCAGTCCATTTTTTCTCGTTTTTCAAATAATGCAATATATAACAATATAGCCTTTAAATACATAATGTTCATATTTTAATAATTTATAAAAATTATGGTAAATGACTGACTTACCTCAGTACGCAAATCCCAAACTGTAAACCAGCTATTTGAATATCTGGGTACCTACAGCATTATTTTCCAATTTTTAGTCCCCAAAAGTAGCATATCAAAATAGCTTTTAGCTCTACCCAGTTTTAATCCCGGGGCCAACTTGAGGCTTGAATATCTCTCACTACATAAGCCCAAATGAGAAAATAAAAATACCCCCAGAAACTAGAATCAATACTGATCCGGGCATATTTTTATTTTTCCATTTTTGGCCCAATACAGGGTTCAAATTATGGTCCAAAAATGGCTCGCGAAACGGCCCAATAGGGCCCAAAAGGGGGGAACGGCCTAGCCGGCCCGCTGAGCCATTTCCTCCCGCCTCCCCTGTTTGATCGAAACAGGGGAAGGATTGTGCCGGCGGCCAGGGCCACCGCCAGCCACTTCCCGGAGGGGCCCGGCCGCCGTCGATCGGCCCTGAGCCGGTCGCCGCCGCGGCCGAGCTCCTCCCCCTCTTTTTCTCCTATATTTCTCTCTCTTTCTCCCGTTGCCCGCCGCGGCCTTTACCCATGCCGATGGCACGGCCGGCCATCACGGCCGGCTGGACCTCCATCGGACGCTGCCCCGATGCCGGTGGAGGCCACCGACCGCAGCCCGGGCCCGGCGAGCCGGCGGGCACTCCGCCGGGCCCGAACCAAGCCGCGGAGCGGCTTGGTTCCGCGATGAAGGGAGGGCCGCCCGGCGGCCCTCCGCTACCCCATTCCGGCCACCTCGAGCGGCCGGAGCCTCCTCCTCCTCCCTCCTCCGGCCGCCTCGAGCGGCCGGCATGGAACGGAAGGAATCCCTCCCGATTCCCTCTCTGTCACTCATCTCTCTCTGCCGAAACAGTGGACGAAGGGGGAACATTACTGAGCTCATTGATGGTGATGGGTGGACGGGAAGGCTCCCTCCTCCCTTCCCATTTATAGTAGCGCGGGAGGGCCTCCTCAGCGCTTATGAGAAGAGGGGCGCCGCCCTCTTTGACCGGTGGAGCTGGGGAGCCGCCCGCGTGCGGTACGGCTGCGGCGCCTCCCCCTCCTCCGGTCCAAGAAGACGGATCCTCATATGGTGAGGATCCGGGGCTCACAAGGGGCCACCTCTAGATCCCTGCCTGCCTGATGGTTGCCCTGGTGACGAGGACGTCACCTCTTTAAGGAAGGTAGATTGTGATGCCATATTGTGATGCCTCCCAATAGTCCCACATCGAGAAATTGGGAGTTGGTTGAGTGGTTTATATGTAGTAAAGCAAGAAGGACAAGGTACGATCCCTTTTGGGCTGTGGTAGCCCAAGTTGGTGTGGACCTTATCCATCTTGCTTTCTTGTAACGAAATAGGCTCGTGGGTGCTACGGGCTCAGGGCCCGGGTCGTTACAGCTTCCCTTCAAAATGAGTTTCACAAGCCATAAAAATTTCATAATTCATATATGCTTCTTTATTGACTTCAAATTTAAAAAAGCACCAGAGAAGTTCAAATTCCCAGAAGGATAGCATGTAGTCTTCCAATTACAATAAAATCATCCATTGCATTAGAAGCCCAATACAATTACGCAGAAAGTGGGAAAAGTAATTAAGTGTCTATCAAGTGTGCAATGGCATTAGAAAAATAGTAAAGCTTCAATTTCCTGCCTTAATTCTAATTGTTTAGAGTAAAGCCAAGGGAAAGCCTTCAATGTTGAGTAATCTTTCACCAGCCTGTTCCTGCACTGACTACAACAGCAACTCCATTTCTACTCCTTTAACTGCACTGCAAGCGTACCTGTATGGTGCACTCTGGTTTCACCAAGACAGTCTTAAAAGAACTGCTGGATTAAATAAATTGAACATATCACTGAGAGGGCTCATATTTGTAAATTAAAGATGGGTCGGATTGAATGATACAAGGTCGATAGAATTATTCAACAGTAGAACTGGCACAAAATCCTTACAGTGGGCATTGACATTGTTTGCAGCATGAAATGGTGATTAAGGTGTTAGGTAGCAGGTGGTGGACAACATGCATATTTGTATCTGTACCATAGTGGATGATATTAGCTGGCATGTAGTTCATGTACATTGTGTTGATTTGTTCTCTACTTTCTGTTACTCTAAATTATGCCTTTGACCAATGTCCTAGTGCTTTGGGTTTTAAGTTTTCCTGTCATGTTGCTATTTCTAGTTTTGGGACATTTACCAGAGAGAATGGACCATATAAATGCTGGGTGACAAGGCATAACAGAAGCTCAAGCAAAAGGTAAATTCCTTTCAAATCAAGTAATTAAGGAAACATTCCAACTTATCTTAAGCCCAGAAATGCATTAAGCTAATAGCCTTCTACACAGAAAAAGTGCATGATACAAAATACACTAGAGATCAATATCAGAAATGAAAATCTAGGCTGTCAAAAATATGCAGCTCTAATGATATAGAAGATTTTCCTGTTTTGTGATATCACTCAAAAAAAAAAAAAAAAAAAAAAACTCAAAGTACTACAAACAGAAAACTTTGTTGAAATATTCTCTTTAAAAATAAACTCCATTGAAACAAATATCTACTGAAGGCAATTTCAGATTTTACTTAGGGCAAATTACAGGGATACATTCAGCAATAAATTATGGGAAGTTATTCATAAACTCTGGGAACCAATCATTTCTAAAGAAACAATAATTAAAAATGAATTCCCATTGGATAAAAGTTAATGAAATAGTAGTAATTTTTCCATTGCTAACCATAAGTAAGAATCTCTATCATGTTGTAATACTTACAATGCTTCTCAAGAATCACCGTCACTTGCCAGAAATCAATAAACTATTTTATTCATATTACCACCAGAATGAAAATGGCATATAAAGACAAAAGGGAACATTTCTAGATCTAAACCTGATAGTTATCTACTATTGAACGCTTAGGGATGTCCACAGGATGTGCCTCCAGATGAATATTGCAGTTCTGTTAAAAATAAATAAGGACAGGGTGCTTGAGATCATAAAATTAGTACTGGATTTTAAGTGGCAATAATGGCAAGTTTCTCTCTCTAACCTTTGAAGGAAACATCTTCTTCTAAAGGTGTTTCTGATGATGGAGATGAAGGAGAAATACATGAAGAATCCCTGGCATCGATCAACATTGCTATGACTTCTCTCATGGTTGGTCTGTCAAATGGTGATTCGCTGGTGCAAAATAGAGCAATTTTTAGCACCAAAGACATCTCCTCAACTATGCTCTTTGAACTCAAATCCAGCCTGCCGTCAAAGATCCCAGATGATGGTGTTAAGTTCTGCATTGACCTTCTCACCCAATTGACCAGATCTCCTCCTTGCTCCAGAGGCTGAATTGGAGGTTGTCCAGTGATCAATTCCAAAAGAACAACACCAAAACTATAGATGTCACATTTCTCGGTAACTTTCATCGTGAAAGCATACTCTGGATCAATAATAAGATGCGGACAATGTTAGACAGTTAAAAGAAGACAAGCTTTAAGAGGACAAGTTTTATCATATAAAAGCCAAGGTTCCCAATGGGAGGATTATGTGTGTTTTTTTTTTTTTTTTGAAAAGAACTAGTAGAATAATGTTTCCACGTTAAACAGAATTTCAAATAGGGACTCATGGACTCCTGAAGGGGTCTTAGAATTGGATATCATTATCCTTCTCAATTTCAAGACCTCAAGTAACAGAATTAAGGATGCTGCTGAATCCCATACATTATGCATACATCTCTACAAGTGTCTTCCCAAAAAATAATCAGAGCACTGTATACAAATGAAGTAGATCTAATCTGATAATATGCTGTGGTAAACACATGGAAAGAGCATTGAGATCCTCAACTTCCATTTTTATACTCCATGGTGGGTGAATCCTATATTTTAAACATAACTGCTATAGAATATGATGCGGAATGAGTCATATGATAGTGATGATGTTAAGATGTAGCTTCATGCAACCAGTGGAAATCCACTAAAGTGTAAATCCCCTATTTATTAATTAACCAAGCTTCAGCCACTTAAGCTCTTAATATATTCATTTTCAAACTGCAGGCTAATGGAAACCTCATTAACGAACTTAGAAATTTATGCATGTATACTGAAACAAATCTGAACTTGCTATTACATTTTAACAATTAATAACTGCTTCCTAATGGTGCTGTGCCTACAGATGCTTCCAAAAATTATATATGTTTGGAACAAGGAAAACAGAATTCACGGATGAACTAATTTTTCATCTATTTGATTCTCAGGAATATGTTTTACCTGGGGCAATGTAACCATATGAGCCAGCAACTGCAGACATGGTTTTGGAGTGTGAAATGTCAATTAATTTTGCCAAGCCAAAGTCTCCTACATGAGCTTCCATCGTTTCATCCAACAGAATGTTGTTTGATTTTATATCACGGTGTATAATTTGAGGTTTACAGTCACAGTGAAGATAGCGCAAGCCTTCTGCAGCACCAAGAGCAATCCTGTAACGAGTATCCCAGTCAAGAGGACATGTGTCCCTGTTACCATGAAGCAGTTCCCCAAGACTACCATTTGCCATGTATTCATACAATATAAGGTTAGCGTCTTGATGGTAGCAAAACCATAGAACTTCACAATGTTGCGGTGACAAACATTTCCCAGGGTGGATATCTCAGCACGGAAACTGCTATCAACACTAGAACACTCTCCTTGGGATTTCAGCTTCTTGACTGCAAACATAGACCCATTTGGCATGACAGCCTTGTAAACCGTTCCACAGGCACCCTTTCCTATAACATTACATTCTGAGAAATTATCTGTGGCTTTAAGAAGTTCTTGATATGTGATACCCTCCTTGGGACAATAATAGAGACCAGACATGCCATGTTTACGGTCTTCACATGAGACAAGATCGGGTATGCGGCGCTTTAGAGACCAACAAACCCCCACTGTCAAGAAGAAGGAAACTGATCCCACAATTACAGCTACAATGCTAACCATCTTCTCCTTTGAGGCTTCTTTTGCTGCCCAACCTGATTCTGCTGTGTCGGATGGCAAAGGTGTAGGCTGGCAAGCTCTTGTACTCATTCCACACAACCCATCATTTCCTAGAAAGTTGCTGTCATCCATTCTTCTGAATAAAGGAGTGTTAGGCAATGATCCAACCAGGTTATTATATGAGAGATTGCAAACTAGGAGGCTGGAAAGCCCCCCGAATGATGATGGCACTTCACCATCAAGCTGATTGTTGTTCAAGTACAGGTTTTCCAACATTTGCAAGTCCCCAAGCTCGGTTGGTATCTCCCCAGAGAGCACATTGTAGCTGATATTTAGAGCAATTTGCAGGGTAGTAAGCTGGCCCAGCTCCATTGGTATAGGACCAGAGAAATTATTCCCTCCCATCTGCAGCTCGGTAAGCCGAGAAAGGTGCCCAAGACTCTTCGGGATGGTGCCGTTCAGGCAGTTATCAGACAGCTTCAACTGCTCCAAATTCACCAAACTACCGAGATCTTCTGGAACGGATCCAGCGAATTGATTTCTACTAAGATCAAGCCGCTGGAGCTTTGTGCATTTTGCTAACTCACGAGGTATAGCTCCAGAAAGCTGGTTCGAGGAAATGTTGAAGCTCACAAGCTCCGAGAGTTCTCCAATTTCAGGAGGGATTTGGCCTATAAAATAATTATCTGAAAGAAAGAGCCTCTCAAGGTTTTTGAGCTTGCCAATTTCTGGAGGTATGGGGCCAGAGAATCGGTTCTGACTCATGTCCAGAGAGGATAGATTTAGAAGCCCGGACAACTCGACAGGGAGACTTCCTGTTAGAAGGTTGCCCCCCAACCTCAGCTGGACCAGCGACTTGCAAGTTTTCACCCCATGAGGGATGTTTCCGAACAACTCATTCGAGCCGAGGCTCAAAAAGATCAACTTTTGGTATTTGCAAAGATGAGCAGAAATGCTACCAGTGAGCTTGTTGTCCGAAAGATCAAGAACAGAGAGGTTACTGTTGGACCCTAGCAGGGGAGGAATGGCTCCCTCAAGATTGTTGTCAAAGAGTTGGAAATACTCCAAGGAGGAAAGATTCTGAAACTCTAGAGGAATGGTGCCTGTGAGATTGTTGATGGACAAGTCTATTCTCCTCAAGAGACTCAACTGGCCAAGCTCGCTGGGAATGCTACCCTGAAGCAGGTTCTCAAAGAGGTAAAGCAACCGAAGAGTCTGAATTTGGCCAAGCTCTCTGGGAATAACTCCGGTCAAGCGATTCTCAGAAAGATCGATCTCGAGTGCACTCACGCAATTTCCAAGATCCCTAGGAATCGTTCCATCTAATTGGTTCGTATAAATGTACAACTTCTTCAGCATGGACAACCTTCCGAATTCTTTGGGAACGCCTCCGGTGAAACCGTTGTCGTTCAAGGCGATCATCTCTAACCCAGTGCAGTTGCCGAGCTCCGGCGGGATCTCGCCGGATAGAAGGTTTTGCCAAAGAATCAGAGTGGTCAAATTCTTCAGCTTCTCGAGCTCTCTAGGAAGAGTTCCTTCTAACCTATTCTGGGCCAGGCCAAGGATCTCTAGGCTCCCACACTCGCTCATTTCGACAGGCACCGGACCCGACAAGTCGTTCAGACCGGCACGAATGATCCTAAGATTCTTCAACAATCTAATCGACGGGGGAATCCTGCCGGTGAGGTTGTTACTATAAATGACGAGCTCTTCCAGCTGCGTCAAGTTGCCGATGCCCGAGGGATCTCGCCATAGAGATAATTCTCGCTCAGGAACAGTTTCCTGAGCAAAGACAGCCCGCAAAGCTCCCGGGGGATCTCCCCATGGAGCTCATTGGTGCTGAGATCAAGAACCTCTAGATTCCTACAGGAGGCCAGTTCTCTGGGGATGGGACCAGATATCAAGTTCTTGGAAACATTAAAAATGGCGAGGAAACGAAGCTGGCAGATGCTGCTGGCAGACAAGCCACCTTGGAGCTTAAAGTCATGGAGAATGATAGAGGTTACCTCAAACTTGATACAGCCAATGCCATTCCAATGGCAAGGGCTCGAGTCCGACAAGTTCCAGTTCCAGAGGTTATTATCTACGTCGACGAGATCTTTCTTGAATTCCATGAGCACTCGGGTCCCTCGGTCGTCCAGTGGCAAGCCGAGGGCGAGAAAGCAACCAAAGGTTACTACAAACAACCGGAAGAACCACAAGTTCGAATTCATTCCGACCTCTGCAAACAACGTACGTATGTATCTAAGGGGGTGGAATTGGAGGGAAAGGAATAACTATATGCTTGGAGGTAGGAATTGCTATGCTAGTTTCATATAGCAGGAAAAGATCAGGAGATGGGGAAGGGAATTAACTCGTCCAAGCTTAGGATTTGATGAACAGAGACATCAGAGCAGGGAGCACAAAGCAAAAGAAATAGAAGAAAAGAATGGAAACATCACCATCTATAAAGCAGTAGGTAAGCTGAAAAAAGATAGACAGAGATGGTCGGACTTGAATGACCTCAATTCACCCAAGGAGGTCATGCGAAAGAGAAGCCAAATAACAATAACAGATGAGATTTCAAGGAAATTTTCTAGTGATCAATATTCAATACAACTACCGGAGTGGTGAGATATATTTATGGATTCAGGAGAGGAGAAAAAGAGAAGATTGGCATTCGACCGGAAAACCGGAGGAAGCGTGCAGTTACGAGCTTGGTCACGGGTGGATTGGCTTAAACTTTGAGGACTAGTGGAATCACGGGTGAGGGGTGGTGGTGGGCTGTCAGAGGCCACCACGAAGAGGGGGCGGTGGGAGTCAACGGTGGCCTTCCAAGTTCGTGGTCCAGCCAAGGCCTACTGGAGCTTTACCGGAGTAGTAGAGACGCTAGAGCTCCGCCCTTCAAGAATCTCATGATTTCCGTGTGGAATTAAAAGAACGGAGCCCGGCGAGACAGCTCGTGCTTTTTCTTTTCTTTTTTTTTTTTCTTTCTCTATTTCACTCCAACTTTTCTGTTCTCTCTTCTCTCCCACCGTCGCTCCGTCATCTCGAGTTACTACTACTACTACAAAGAGTTGGACTCGTAGTGCGAAAACTATTTTGCGTCTTTTAATAAATTATGGCTAGTGACGGGGTGGTGGAACTGGAAAGGCTCTACTCTACGGTCTTGAGATTATGGCATTACGTCGTCCATTGCAATTGCTTTAATACCGCCCTCCTAGATTTCCACACGCTGCCTAAAAGCTGCTGAAAAGGCGGCGTTATTGGCTGATCATTTCAGGTTAGGTAGTGGATTTAGGCAGCGAATAAGGAGGGCGAGGATAAGAAAACAATAGACGCCAAACGTTGCCGATGATGCTTCCATAAAATATATCCAGCTGCCTAACTCCTGCTCCTCGGTTGGTTTGGCAAGTGTCTCCTTGACCTATAAGCAACGTCTTTGACGATGGTCGTATTGTTTCATAAGGATTGGGAAGGGTTTTACGCAATTTGATCTTTGAAAAAAAGATAATGAATCGGCTTAATATTTGGATCATAGATTAATCGGTTCAATCGAATGAACCAATTTGATCGAATCAAATAATATTATAATTAATTTTTAATTTAATAATATAAAATAATAAAATATAAATATAATTTAAATAAAAAATTAAAAAGATTTAAAAATTAATTTGGATCGATTCAAGATCTGATCGATTCAATAAATTTTTTTGATTTTCATTGGAGAAGAGACTTCTGATCATGCTATTTTCCTCTGTCCCAGAGCTAGACGAATATGATATCTTATGGGTTATTCTAGTAGATTGGATGCTACGGCCTCCTCGCGCTCCTCTTTCTTCATGAGATCCGATGGGCTTCTTAGTATAAGCATGGTCTTTGGTCTGCCACGGCTTATCAGATTTGAATGTCGAGAAATCAGCTCATCTTCTTGAATGACAGGATCTATTATCATAGGATTGTGAGGCAGATTAGGTCGTTGACGACGGACTGTGCCCGAGTTATTAGTGCTGTTGGTTCTGACGACTCTGGCCTCTGGGTTCTCCTGCTGTTTCGGCAGCGAGCCGGCATACGGTTTCCATTTCTTGGGAGCCCTCCTCTAGGGTTTGTCAAAATCAACTTCGACGGGAGTGTCCGTGGTAGAGCTACCGGTTCAACATTCATCATACGTGGGCCGCTAGATAATTTATTGGCGGCGGAAGGTTTTGGTTCTCTGGACTCCTCTGTTCCGATGACAGAGCTCTTGGTTGCTTAGGCGGGTATTTCTTATGCCGCTAGGATTCTCCATGCTCATAGGATCATGATTGAGGGTGATTTCATGGTGGTCATTTCTTGGTTGCAGAAGGAGAATTGCGTTGATGGCCCTCAAATCCGATCCTGAGGGATATTTGGGCTATTTTGCGGGAGGTTGGTACTGTCCAGATCTGTCATATTTATCGCGAAGCCAATTCGGCAGCGGATTGGGCGGCGGCCTCGGTTGCTCAGCATGCTGAATCCTAGATTTGGAGGCCGGATGACCCTTGTCCTCTTCTTCTGCAGCAAATTTTGTATTCTGATGTATCTGGCTGACTCACACTAGATTTGTGTGATTGCCCATTTGTTCCAAAAAAAAAAAAGTCAACTTTAATAATAAAATCAGACCTTTCCAATTGGATCGATCGGTTTGGTCCAATTTTCAAAACATTGAATTCAAGAATGACACGTTAATAAGCATTTAGCATGATGGCATAGATATAATTGAGTTAGGTATTTTTTAAAAAAGTAAAAATTAGGTTTAAATAGCATGAATTTCACTGTTTCACCAGTATTCTAAAATTATAATTATGAGATTGAATCATTTCCATGCCCTTCCAATTTTACGTAGTAAACCAAACACAAAAGCCTATGGCCCCTAACTAGGCATGCCAAACTGGGCTATAGAGTTAAGATGGTATTGGTTTAAGTTACTGTTTTTTTTTTTTTTTAAATTTGGCTGCTATTTGATATTTAACCCGGCTGGAAATTTTATTCTCTTCTCAGCCTTCCATAGTCATTTAATGTTTAATCATTGGTCATGCAGTGCATAAATATGTATGGAATATTAGCGTAAGATTACACGTCCAAATATTAAATACTACAAGACGTGTTGGGCTGGAGCTTGTCCCAGTGACCATGTCTCTTTGCTTAACAATTAGATACTCTACATTTAAATTTTGTGTGATGCATTAGGGCCTTGATGGCTGAAGTAGATTTGTTTCCCTTTCTCACTTTTAGAAAAGGGGTTATTCCCATCTAGTCTTTTGAGCTATAGATGCATTTGTATTTTTTTAATTAAAAGATTATAATTAACTTTTAATTATAATTTAATTTGTATTTTATTATTATAGTTTAAATAGCCATTAAAATTAATAAAAAATGATTACATAACTATCATGTAATTACTCTTTAGTAATTTTAAATAAGTTTTGATTAAATTAGCTTTGATTAAATTGACAATTGTTGTTTTATATTTATTTTTGATGTTCATTAATTTACTCTTAGTTGCCACATGATTGCCTTTTTATGAACTTTAACATTATGCGATCACGCTTTAGTGGTAAACTTATATAGATTTTTATTAAATTGACTTCAATTATATTGGTATATATTTTTGATGATATATATTTTGACATATGTGGATTCATTCTTTAATAGTCATATATAACTATGTGAGCATTTTTTTTAATTAATTTTAACATTTATTTAAACAGTAATGGTAAAGTATAAATTAAATTACAATTATATGCCGATTATAAATTTTTTTAGTTTAGAAGGAGGTGCAAATGCATTATAGTTCAGGAGCCAAGTGAAATTAACATATTAAAACAAATCAAGATAATTAGGTGTAAAATATCAGCCACTTAAGCTGCGAGAGTTCAATTCTTTTTTTAAACAATCCATGCTAGTAAGATATAGAAAAGCTAAGCGGTTTCTTCTATCAAATAGCAGTTTGATTAAGAGTAGGAATGAATGTATAAAAGCTTTAAAAAAAATTGTATAAAACCTTGAATTGATTGGATTAGTTTCGCTCAATCATTTTTCTAGTAATCTTGTTTTCTTCTAATTATTAGGTAATCTACCACTTATCAAACATGAATATAATAAATAGGGTTTTGGGTCCAATACTTATACTCCCACAGAAAAAAAGGGCCCTATACTCCCCTATCATTGTGTGTAACAGACTTCTCAAATGCATGGCATGGCAGGATGAAGTGCTTCATGTTGTATCTTTTTGTTTCAATTATGTAAAAAGAGAGAAGAAATATGATTGTCTCCTTTTTTTTTTTTTTTTTTCTTAAGTTTTTTTGTGTACTGAATGCGATGTAGGTCGTATGCACCATGCTCAGCGATTGATACACGATGTGTGCACTCATGCCAAAAATAAAAATATCTTTTTTATCTTTGATACGTATGTCATGCATCATGAATCAATTATCATGCAGCACAGGACCTTTCCTTTTCTTTCAATTGTGGGATCGATCAAGCACAGATCCACCTTGACCGTCTACTGTAAGTCTCCTACAGGCCTCTATCGTTGTTGTCCAGTCCTCTACAGTCGTCTACGTTGAGGAGGATTAGAGGCGAAAGATATCTGAGGTGAAGGCAAGTGGAAAGCAGATGGTGAGATAGAGTCACCGTAAGAGAAGGTCAGGATAGCCATAGTTTTCAAATTTTTTAACAATCACGGCCACGCCATATTGGTAGCCACATCACATGCATACGTATCTCTTGGCAAGCGTGCATCATGTGGTATACCAGTTACGAAGAACTGAACTTGAATCTAGACATGGGTCCTGATCGAAAGAGTTTTTTCCTTTTTTTTTTTCATTACAAGAGAGCTAGAATTCATACTTCAAGACTCAAAGCAAGAACTCCACTTTGGCACCGCGTCAAATAAACGTTATATTATCCCTGTTTCATGGTCGTGAACCATATCTTTGTCCCTGTTCTTGCGAAGCACCAGCTGGATAAGATAGCTCATTTCTACGGCAGAGTTGGCCAGAGAGCGACATGCACCTGTCCCTCGTGAACTGTATCTTTGTCTCAGTTTTTGCGAAGCACCAACTAGATAAGATAGCTCATTTCTACGGCAGAGCTGGCCAGCGAGCGACTTGTGGTGTTTGAGGGGACCCTCCATTACTCAGCCAGGTCAACGGAACTCTATTCCAATGCCAATTATATACCTTGGTTATGCACTCGATATACCAGCAAACATTAACATGGTGCAGGTCTTCAGCTAATATATTTATATCTCCGGTACACCTGCTATATATATAAAAACAAGGATGAGTTTGATGTGCGTAGCAATTTAAGATTTTATCTTAAAGAGTAGCTAAAAATATATTTTGAGAGTTCTTAATGTTGTATATGGATACTCCGAATCTTTTCAACTATAACCAATATGAAAGTAAGTACTAGCTAGTATATATGGACTGTTATATACTCCTTTCATTTAATCCTTAACATCTTTATCAAGTTAAATAGTTCATATTCAAATTTATATCCAAATCCAATAAATCAATTGAGCCTATTTGCAATGTGCCTTTAGTCCACATAAGCTATAACTTGGTTCAGCTTGATATAATTTGTAATAATCTAGGATTGCATGCATTCAAAAGATTAGTCAAAAGAATTCTTTAATTTAAACTTTTTGATCTTGTCCAAGTATTTAGTACAAAACTAATGTAGGATTAAATGTTCATCAACATCGGCTCCATAACAGCTTTGGGAGTGAGATATGCTTTATAATAGTTATCATCATTTATGGCTCTTAATGGCCCTTAATGGAATTGTGGTGCATTGCACCATTTTCTTTATAAAAAGGTTTTGTGTGACTTTTGAGAGCAACGGAGAACAGTCTCTTTCTCGTGCAACATAAGATCCTCTCCAATTTGCGTTGCCATTCAGTTCTAGTAATCAATAGAGAGTAATTGAGCCGATGGCATGGTCCCCTCGAAATCTCATATTTTTCGTTTTTCCTTCTCAAAATTCAATCTCCCACTCAACTATTGAATCTGATCTCTAAATTATGGATGATGGGTGGTTTAGTTAATTTTGACAGACTAAGCTCTCACAAAAGGCAAGTGCCGGCTGGCCTTAAAATTTGAAATATAAAATTGACACCAGCTTAGGGAGTTTTGAAAAATTTGAACGGAGGCCAGATTAACTTAGATATCTCGCTCAAAAAAACTGTCAGAATTACAAGTTCTATTACTCCTACCTTGGCATTGCAAAGCTAGCCATGTTTACCGATTGGAGACCATTACAATATTATGCATTGATTGACTATTTACAATATAAGTTTATGAGCATCTCGCTATCTGTTCTTTTCCTTTGAAATCCTGCAAACTGTAAAAGTAAATCAAAATTGAAATATTTTCTAGCATTTAATATATAAAATTGACAATATACAAGGAATAGGAAGGGTATGTATTAAAAATGAGAAGTGTAATACGGCTATACACAAGCTGAAGAATCTTTGTCACAGAGAACATTGGCAATGAAGAACCAGATGATTTATATTAGGATAAAGGTTTGCACACTTGCCTGACAAACCATTGCATGGAAAATTTTTTTGTTGGCCTGAAGATCCGGGATAGGGATTCCTGATGCGTTTCCAAAACATTACATTTTCATTATAAAATTAATCATTCATAGTCCAAATTTATATTGCCTGCTGTTATGTTTAAGAAACTGCTTTTTCTCAACATTTTCATCAAATAATGCTACATCTATACGACACCTGTCATTTTTTAACAAAAAGATCTCTACAGTGGTGGGGCCTAAGGATGAATTGTAAACATCTTGGTGGATGATTTCATTGTTGCAATTATGTGTTGGATGGTGCAGGGGTCAAACCTTATATCTTGATAGAAATCCCTGCTGGCTCCAATGATGGCTTGTTGTACTACTTTGGTTAGTTGAATTGAAGTCTAAAACTAGAGTTTGATGGTGGCTTATTTGTTTGGAGTTTAATTATATTGATCCCCTTATCATTCTCTTTTTTCTATTTGAGGGTCTGCAAGCTTGCATCCAATAATCCTCGTAGCATTGTTTTGCTCCTTTTCATGTAGCCTTGGAATGATGCTTTGAATCATACCAGTATCTTGTTTAAAATCAAACTATTTATGAGTCTCATAACTGCTAGTAGATCTCGACCACTGAAACAATATGGTTTTCACTAACTGCTAAAGTTTTTTTTTTTCTCCCAATAACAGTCATCATATAGTCCTCTAGACCAACCCACATTACCAAAACATGGATGTGGTGGCCCTTAAAGGCAAAGCCAACGTCTTAGCAAGTCATCACCTCACAAGGTGCACGCTTTGTTGGACGGAAGGTGGATCCTTTTTGGCTCAACAGTAGAGCCTGATAAGAGAGTCATATTCCACACCACATGCCTCTCTTCTCGTCCAATCGTCTCGTAACTTCATCATGTTTCTCACCACCATCCCAAGCCTTATTGGTGAAAGGACAAATAATTCAACCTTGCTCTCCATTGTATTCTTTGCACTACACCTGGTTGGTTGTTTTGAATGATCTATAAAGTATGATTTTTAATGAAGATAAGAAAGAGCACGATGAAAAGTCCCCTTGACAGTGCTGCAGCTGAAAAATCTGAAACCATTGGAAAGTATGTATCGCTTATAACTCAGCCATCCCTTGATATTATGGCACAAAATCTAGATAATATGTTCAAAGCGATTGTGAATATCATAACCTAATTTATTTCAATTTTTTTGTGATTATTTGTAAAGCTAAAATATCCTTTTGATTTTTAAACTTTCACTTAAAATTTAAGCTGATTCTCAAATTTTTTATTGTTAGAGTTTAATTTCTGATATTTTAAAAATATTATATTTTAACATCCATTGCATAGATAAACTAGAATTGAAGAAATAAAAGATGTGTCATGCTAATGTGAACATATGAATTGGTTAATAGGATAATATGTTAATTATTCTATTAATTTTAATTGATCCTATGTAATGGAATGATAGGAATGCAATATTTTTAGGAATAAATCATAACAACCGACACTACAAGAAAATTTAGTTTTAGCGACGCCAAATTGCATTGCTAAATGGATTTAGCGACGCATTAGCGACGTAATTTGGGCGTCACTATCAACCTCGTGCAACCTATAATCCATCGCAATTGCATCGCTAAATAGCGATGCAAAAAATGCATCACTAATTTGCGACTAAATTGAGGTCGTCGCAATTTAGCGACGCATTAGCAACACCAACTTGCATCACAATTTTGTGACTAATTACAACGCCAATTTGCGTCATGGCAATTGCATCGCAAAATTAATAATTAATTTTTTAAAAAATAATTATGATGAAAAAATTTCATCACAATAGCATCGCTAATTAATTTTTTAATTAAATTTAAAATTTTATAAATTAAACCTCTTAATATAATTTTATTGCATTTAAATATTGATCGAAACATTCATCATAAATTTCAAAAATATTGACCAAAACATTCATCACTAAATTTTTAAAAAACAATAAGAAGTAAAGAAAAAAAATACATAAAGAATCCACACTATCACGATCACAGGAAGGCTGCGGAGGCTGAAATGAACCCTGCGACATAAGGCGAACCAATCCTGCATCTAATGCATTTGCTCTCTCATGTCTGCAAGCTCTTGCTGAAAGCTTCCCGTGCACTGATCAAACTCCTGCTGAACCTTCTCCATAATAGATCTTCGAATATCATCTAAATGCTCGGCAGGAATATCGTCAAGATAGTACGAACTTGAGCCCTATGGAAAAATATCTAGAAGCTTTAGTGCCCAGAACGTAGACCCTATGGTCTCGTGGCTGGGCACCAACAGCTTTCAAAAACACACGTTGACTCTCCTGTAGTGAGAGTTCGAGGGCGGCCCCTCATCAGTGGAGTCGACCTGCGATGCCTGGGACTGAAGCTCCTTGACTCGTGCCTTTGAATTATAAAATCAACGATAAATAAATTAAATATATGAACCTAAATAAAATTTTAGAAATTAAATAGATACAATATAAAGCTAATTTCTTATCCCAACCTTCCGTGATCATGAATCGACCCAGGTATCATCCTTCCTAGTGTGTGTCGCCCTGAATAGACAAAACTCACTAGGATCTCTGTCCTCCTGCTCAGACTACAAAAGCAAAGAAATGATATAAATGTAAGTATTATAAATGACTAAATTAGTAATTAAATTATTTATATTTTCTTACCATACGATGTCTATGCTCCTGAATTGAAATGGATCCTGCAGTGTGGCAGGATAGACTCATGCCATGACCACCTTTCTTGGATCGGCGGTTCATGGTGGCTGATGCAAACCTCCTTTGCCAGGCCTCAGACTGCCACACCTGCTACAAGTTGTGCCAAATACCCTTCGGTATATGCACAGGATGCTCACCCGATCTTCTCCAATGATGAAGCATGTCAGAGTATTGGCGTGCTGCAAGAACATTCTATGCTGCCCTAACGATATCATGGATGGCAGGGTCCTACGTAAACTTTTTTGCATTAAATAAATAGTTAGTTTTAAAATATATTAAGATTAAGAAATTTTATATCAATAATAAATTGTATTTAATAAGTTTACCTAAAACTCTAAAAAATAAAATTCCCTCATGGCCGCAGATACATGGTGCAATCGTAGCCACTGGGATCAGCACGCCTATGGAATATGGAGCTGATCCAGCTCGATATAGTATGTTGCTCAATAAAGTTGTTAAAAAAATGCATGTTTATAAGTAATTGATTAAAAACATAAACATATATTTACAATTAGTATACATTTATAACCATCAGAATTTAGTCAAAGTATGGTGTGGCTGGCGTAGGAAGAACTCTCGGAGGTCTGTGCCAATCGGCTATAACCATCGAAGGCTAGAGATCTAAACTCTCCATCTCCAATGCTCATGTGATCTGATGCGGCAGGGCTACGTCCCTGCTCGCTCTGTCCATCAGCGGTAGATCTATCTCGACCTGTCATACTGAAAATATTCATGCAATATATGAATAATGATTGAATATAAAAATTTAACACTTATAAAAATAAATTAAAATTGAATAAACCCCTATGTTTAATTAGTGTCATTTGTTTCGTCAAATGTTGGTTCAACATCCGATGCCGTATCGGACTATGATTCAGTGTCATTATCATCAGGAGGAAATCGAACATTTGCATCCTCAATTTCTTGGACATCACCATTTGGATCTCTAACGATGTTTCAGGAGCCCTTGTGTCGTCCTTAATTGCATGCATTTTCATCTCATCCTCTTGAAATGTAGGGCACTCAGTTGATTGACTTGATGAACTCTCATCTAATATGATTGCTGAACGTGGGATGATTTTAGAAACAGCCCACCAATCTCGCTTATCGTTGCGCAAACTTGGATATCCGTAGTAAAACACTTGCTGAGCTTGGGATGCAAGGATGAATGGTTCATATTTCTGCAATCTTCGTCGATGGTACACTTTAACTAGATTGTAGTCGTTATGAACCCTTTTACCCACAAGAACTGTCGGATCAAGCCAATCGCAACAATAATACGGTTCATTCTATAGGCCAACCGGGATATTCAACTTCAACCACCTCTACTAACTTTCTGTAATAATCCTGCATATTTGCTCCAACACTTTTTTCTTTAACACACACCCCAGTTCTGCGTGCCTCTTGAAGATGCTAGTTGTTCAATCTAAAATTTGTATCCATTAACAAAATAGTTAGTAGAGGTTATTACGGTCCATTGCGCTAGACATTTAATAAAAATATTATCGGTTGTGAACCTGGACCGTTTACCTATAAATTAATAAACTATTCACAATTAATTCAAAAATAAAAGCCATTATTGAAATTGATTAAGTGATACTACTCACAAATTCATAAAACCAGTAAGCAAACTCTGTTTCTAACTTTTGCCTAATGGAATTTGACTGATGTTGGGATTCATCTGTTGTTGCCTATCACAATACATCCTTAAGGGATGATAATAATTAAAACTTTTGTTAGCAATTAAATAGTGTGGTATATTATAATTTAAAGTAGAAGTTCTAATTAAGCATTGAAGTATATACTTAATGTATGGATTGACTTCTCTATAGTTCATTAGGATGCAATAATGTGCTACATATACTCCACATCGCTCAAATCTCTTGACTTCTGCCTTCCAAATGAACGATCGATACTTTTAAAAACTGATATTCTATCGTCATTAGGTTCTCCTTCGTCCACACATACGTCATCATTATGATCAAGATTTTAGCTCCTCGTATGGATGTGACCCTCAAAGTAATGCGAGACAAAAGCTAAAACTTCTTCAACCAAGTGTGCATTGCATATAAAACCTTCAACCCTTGCCTTATTATGCACATTATTTTTTAACTTCTTAAAGTACATATATGTAAAGGTGAGAAAAAAATAAACCAACTTTCTTGCAATGAAATAATATTTCAAATATCAACATGTACTACTTATATATAATTTACCTCTTGAAAGGATACATCCAGCGATACTGCACGAGACCAGCTATACTCGCTTCGTATGGCAAGTGAACCGGTAAATGCTTCATTGAGTCAAAAAAATTTGGAGAAAATATTTGCTCCAGCTTGCATAAAATAATTAGAATTTCCTCTTCAAGCCTTGCCATGGATGCAAAAGTAATGACTGCGGCAGATAACTCCTTGAAGAACAAGCTGAGCTCTCATGAAAAGCTATAGGCAATAACTGTTGCATGAAAACATGGCAGTAATGACTCTTCATGCCAAACAACTTGAGCTTATGCATGTCCACATACCTACCGATATTTAAAGCATAACCATTTAAAAATTTTAACCCTCTAACCCAGTTACATAAAACTTCTCGTGAATTTCTGTCAAGAGTGTATAGGCTTTAGGATAGGTCCCGTCAGCATTTCTCCTCAAATTAGCTCTTCTGCAATATTGATTAAGTTCTTCTCTTGACTTTGTAGTGTCTTTAGTTTTTCTCAGAATATTTAGCACCGTGTTAAATATGTTATCAAAGAAATTTTTCTCAATATGCATAACATCCAAGTTGTACTGGATGAGATTTGTGCTCCAATATGACAAATCCCAAAAAATACTCCACTTTTTTCAGTTATGTTCTTTACATATATGGCCATTTATTCTATTTGCATTGCTTCCTAAGCATACCTCAACCCCAAATGCTCTATAGTAACAAATATATCTATGCCAGACCTAACCGGTTCAGCAAATTTTATGACTACTTTGTTCTTTCGGAAGGCGATCAAGTTCTGCCTATAAGGATGATTGGAGGCAAGAACTTTCTATAATTATCAAACTATGACTGCTTGCCACTCTTCTGCAATGTAAATGCATCTGAATTATACATGCAATGAGGGCATGCCAGATGCCTAGCAGTGTTCCAACTAGACAACATTGCATATGCTGGGAAGTCACTGATTGTCCACATCAAAGCAGCTCTCATAATGAAATTTTGTTTCATAGAAATATCGTAGGCTATGACTCCTGTTTCTCATAATATTTTTAATTCGGCCACCAATGGTTGTAAGAAAAAATCAATCTTTTCCTTTGGATTTGATGGTCCTAGAACCAAAACTATCAAAAATATTGCAGTATCTTTCATGCACTTCCATGGAGAAAGGTTATATACAGTCAATATAATTGGCCAACATGAATACTGTTACCCCACTTGACCAAATGGTTGGAAGCCATCGGTACAAAGACCTAATCTCACATTCCTTATATCTCAACGAAATCAAGATGATTTTCATTGAAATGCTTCCAAGCTTTTGAATCTGATGGATGCCGCATTTCATCTTCTTTAGATCATGTTGGACATGCCATCCATATCAGCAGCTGTAGCCTCAGATTTGTATAATCTCTACAGACATGGAGTAAGAGGAAAGTAATGCATCCTCTTGTAAGGCATACTTTTCCTCCTACTTGTACTAGCTCCCCCTTCATCGTTGGTGTACCTCGATTGCCTACAAATCTTACACCATCTTAGCTTTAAGTCTTCAGCCCAATATATCATACAATTATTCAAGCAATAATCAATCTTATTAACTGGGAGCCCAAGGCCACACAACAACTTCTTCGTTGAGTAAAAACTGTCTGCTACAATATTATCATTTGGTAAAACTTCCTCCATTAACCTAGCTACAGCGTTGAATGCCTTTTTTGATAATCGATATTTTGCCTTAATATTCAACAATCGAGCAGCCATAGACAACTGGGAATGACTCTCACAACCAGGATACAATTCTTGATTTGCAGCGCGCAACATATCATAAAATTATTGTGCATCTAGATTTGATCCTTCCATAAATGTATTTTGATTGAATTCATTACCCGATGCATTCATCACTATTTCTTCATATGTGTTTAAATTCACAAATGGTTCATCAATGGGAATTGACACTTGTTGGCTTATGACAGCTGCACCCATTTCCCATTTCCTCTATTTCACCATGATAGTTCCAAACATCGTACCTAGGAACAAACCCCTTTTTATACAAATGCACCTTCACAGTTTCAAACATCTCTGTAGGCTTTATTTTGATACCTTTGTAAGTTGCAGAGGCACATTAATCCTAGGCCCATCCATCCATTTAGGTTGGCTACATGCAAATGCAATAAATTCTTTCAATCCATTTAGAAAATCTGGATTAAGCAAGCTATCTTTTATCCTTACATACATCCATGAGCAAGCCCCACTCATTTTTCACCAACTTATACAATTCTGGTAAACCATTAAAGGAAACCACAATAAAATTATATTAGCATTAGTAAATATATAACTAAATTATTTCTTTTACACATCTAAGGTAAATAACAACTATTTAAATCAATTATAATGATTGATCAATTTTGTTTTTTAATGATTGCAACCAATTGATTAGGCTAGGCCAGGGCTAAAGTTCCTGCCCTATAAGGCCGGGCCATGTTGGGTTCGTTCAATCATGAGATTTCACAAGTATGCAAGTATCCTAAATTAATTCCACCTTTACTTCATATTTAAAAGGTAAGGCCCTATCCTATTCAAGATTATTTCTGTGATATGTTATTATGCTATTAATTATCATCATTTATGTTAAAAATTAGCAGCATTTTTTCATATATTCTTCTAAATGTGTGGCATATATGCCACACTAGGAGAACGTATGAGGAAATACAAACCACAATCTCAACCAATGATAACTGATAGCATACTAACATATCGCAAAAAATAATCTCAAACTGACCACTAGGATAATTTGAGAATTTGCAAGACTAACTCTTTCAAATTCTCAAACGGGTCTAAAGATTATAGTGCTATGAAAAATAATATGCAATTCCAAAGACAATCGAACTTATGCTTGTAAAAAAGTTTTCTTATCTATTATACATATTTTGATAGTGGTCTATAGTCATTAACTTCTTAAGATTATTATATCCAAGATAATAATCTTAATCCAATATTTATGCATAGTATTATCCAATAATACTATGATTTTAAAATTGGACAGGCTGAGCTGGATATTTTCGTAGCACATCAATCGTGAGACATATGATAAGCCACGTAACCCTTAAGTGCAATTCTAAAAATTATGTAAAACCTCAATATGCTCACATCATACATCTATTAAAGCCATAGCCATATCATAACCAAAATAACATATCTTAATATATCATGTTCTTGTATCTTAAATCAAAGTCAAAACCATTTCATAACAAAATAAGATGCAACAATATATGTAAGAACTTCACCAATAAACTATCATGCATAGTTTAACATGCAGAGAAATTCAACAATAAATATAAAAATATGGAGGCATACAAGATATATTTATATATTGCATAATGATAGATGTGGAATTTCTATCTCGATCGCTAATTCCAATTAATCTCTTCACAAAATCAATCAATCATTGATTACCTATAATTAAACATAAATAATAATTAATATACTAAAATTTATAATTATAAAAAAATCATTTTACCCTTCTAGCCTATATTTTAAAAATTATCAATTGACCCCTTCTACCAAGGTTAATTATGGCTTAATTAATTTACTATAAAAACCACTAATTAATCATTTAGCAATTTATTTAATTAATTTACTATCAAAACCACTAATTAGCTAATATTACAATGATGTTATATTGCAATCATGATTTATTAGAATACCATAATTTCTTATACTATATTACAATACTATAAACTAATACATCTTAATATATTATAATATGATATTGTTAATATAATAGTATTATAATATAATATAATTATTACATAATAATTATATATATAATAATATTAACAATATCATATTATATTATGTAATAATTATATTAATATAATTATTACATAATTATATTATGTAATAAAAAATATAATATGATATTTTTTTGGCCATGGCCTAGCCACGTGGCCAGTCAGGCCGTGGCCGGTCGGACTGGCCAAGTGGCCAGGCGACAGGTGGCTAGGTGGCCACAGCCTATGGCCAGGCCGCGGCCGGCCGCCAGGCCATGGTCACAGGGCAGCCGTGGCTGCCGAGGGTGGTTAGGTCACGATCGTGGCGGCCTGACCATGGGCAGCTAGAGGAGGGGGAGGGGGGGGGGGGTGCATCTGATGGGGGAGGCCGCAGCACTGGGGGCAAGGGGGGAAGGGGCTATACCGGGAAGCACCGTCGTCAAAGGTAGGGAAGAGGGAGGGAGGGAGAGGTTAGGGCTGGTGGAGGGGGGAGGGGGGGTTTTATAAAATTGGATTAGGGACGCTTATAAGGCATCATTATTCCATCGCAAATTAGCGACACAAATTTTATACGTTGTTAATTAGCGATGCATACCATTGCGTCGCTAATTAGCGATGCATTTATGCATCGCTATTTTAGGTTGCAACTTTAGCGGTGCATAGAATTTGCATCGCTATTTAGCGATGCAAATTCTATGAGTCGCTAATTAGCTATGCATTTATGCGTTACTATTTTAGCGACACATAGTTGCATCGCTAATTTGGCAGGATAAGACCGGATAAGGCGAGAATATAGCGACACATAGAAAATGCATCGCTATTTAGCACGCATATTGTATGCGTCGCTAAATAGCGATGCATTTTCTATGCATTGCTATTTAGCGATGCAATTATGCATCGCTAAATATTAATATTATATAATGTTAATATTATTATTATTATATTATTATAGTGTATAATAATTAATATTATATAGTGATAATTTTATATATTGATATATTATAATCTATGCCACTTATTTTTTATAATGCTGCTCGTTTCGCTGGAGCCCCGGGGTGACGTGGGTGGCCGCAATGTTCCCTGGCCGCTTCCTTCGGGAACCTTCCGTGGGTGGCGCTCTTGCCCCTTGCTCTCCTCCTTCGCCCTCGGCAGCACTTCAATCTCTTATCGTGGGTTAGCTCCCTGGTGGCCGACCGAGGGGTCGGGCTTAGCCTTGTGCCACTCTTGTCTTCTCCCGAATTCGGAGACGGGTAAGGGCCTACCATGGTGGTGATGGTGATGGAGAATTAGGGTTCGATTCTAGAGAGGGAGCCTGAGAAATGGCTACCACATCAAAGGAAGGTAGTAGGCGCGCAAATTACACAATCCTAACACGGGGAGGTAGTGACAATAAATAACAATACCGATCGGCTCTTCAAGTCTAGTAATTGGAATGAGTACAATCTAAATCCCTTAATGAGGATCCATTGGAGAGCAAGTCTGATGCCAGGAGCCATGGTAATTCTAGCTCCAATAGCGTATATTTAGTTGTTGTAGTTAAAACGCTTGTAGTTGGACCTTGGGCTGGGCCGGCCAGTTCATCCTACGGTACGATGTTATTGGCGGCCCCATGGTGTGCTTGGATGGCCGACTAAAGGTCCTACCCAGAACCGATGCTGCCTTCAGTCCGATCCATGCCGTGCCGAGAATGGCAGTCTAAACCCTAAACCCTAAAAACCCTAAACCTTAAACCTTAACCCCAAAAACCCTAATAAACCCTAAAACCCTAAAACCCTAAAACCCTAAACCCTAAAACCCTAAACCCTAAAAACATAAAACCCTAAAACCTTAAACCCTAAAAACCTAAACCCTAAATTCCAAAAAACCCAAAAACTCTAAACCCTAAACCCTAAACCCCTAAAACCCTAAAACCCAAAACCCTAAAAACTAAAACCCTAATCCTTAAACCCTAAAACCCTAAACCCTAAAACCCTAAACCCTAAACCCTAATTAAACCCTAAAACCTAAAACCCTAAAATAGCTAAAACCCCTAGAACCCTAAACCCTAAAACCTTGAACCCTTAAACCCTAAACCTTAAACCATAAACCCTTAAACCCTAAACCCTAAACCCTAAACCTAAACCCTAAAATTAAACCCTAAAACCATAAAACCCTAAAACCCTAAAACCCTAACCCTAGCTAAAACCCTAAACCCCTGAACCCTTAATCCTTGAACCCTGAATCCTTGAACCCTTAAACCCTGAAACCCTGAATCTTTAAACCCTGAACCCTAAAAACCTTAAATAGTGATGCATAAAAACCTTAAACCCAAAAACCCTAAACCTAAAACCCTAAAACCCTATTTAGCGATGCATCAAAATGCATCGCTAAATAGTGATGCATTATGGTGCATTGCTAAATAGCAATGCATTTAATGCGTCGCTAACTAGTGATACATTTTAATGCATCACTAAATAGTGACGTAATTCTGCGTCGCTATTTAGCGATGCACGATTATGCGTCGCTAACTAGCGACTCATTTTTATGAGTCGCTAAATAGCGACGTAAGCAGTGCGTCACTATTTAGTGATGCATTAATGCATCGCTAAAAGTGACGCATAACTGTGCGTCGCTAAATAGCGACTTATTTTCGTGCATCGCTATTTAGCGACGCATTAATGAGTCGCTATTTAGCGATGCACGATTATGCATCGCTAACTAGCCATGCATTTTTATGCATTGCTAATAGAGTCGCTATTTAGCTATGAATTTTTTTGGGAGTCGCTAAATGCATCGCTAAATGGAGATGAATTCATCACTATTTCATTGTAGATTTTGTGGGTCGCAATTGCATCGCAATTCTGTCATTATTTTACGACGAATATTTACATCGCTATTTCATAATTTTCTTGTAGTGTGATAATTTAAGGATAAAAAAATATTTTAAATAAAAGTTTAAGGATTAAAGTATATTTTAACTTGTTGCTCAGATGTAGCAACCCAAGAGAGGGGTGAATGGGTTTCTTAAAAATATTTAGCAAGTATGTGCACTTAGCAAAAATCAAAATTTAATTAAATGTGTAGTGTAGTGAAGTGTAGAGATAATATGCAAGCACCACAGAAATCAAATCACAAACACAAAACAATTTCTAGTGGTTCGGTGCCAACCTAGCACATATATCCACTCTCCAAGAACACCTTGAAAATTTTCACAATTATCCTAGTTAACCTGGCTAACAACTTGTTTCCAGACACAAGGAGGCCTTAATTACACCTAGCCTTTCGGGCTAGTTTCTTGTTTATTGGCACAAGAGGATCTTCACAACATAGCCTTCCGGGCTAGCCTCTTATTTTCAGGCACAAGGAGCCTTTCAATCAAACACAAGAGTATCAAGATTTAGTTACAAGAGCTCCTAAAATGAGCAAATAAAACAATAAAAGATCAATTTAAAAATTTAGAGTTTCTTTCTTGGGATGGGCTTTGAGGAATGAATGAAGCCTTCTTATGGTTGTTAAAGCTTTGAATGATGCCTTCAATAAGTTTGAACTTCTCCTTGAAGTTTTTTGAATGCACCGTATCTTCTATGAATGCTCTCAACCACTTGAATAAATTTTCAAATGAAGGCTCAACAACTACCCTTCTCTTTTACAATAATTTCTCATAAAGATTTTAATAAGATTTTACTCTATTTTTTACATAATTTCTCCTCTATTTTTCACTTTCTAATCTGCTGCAAAATCACTGTTAGAGGTGGTATATAAATATCCATTTCAAAAAACAAATAGCCATTGAAAAACCGTTGGGAAAAAATAGGATGAAGATAGAAGGAAAACGAAAAGCCAGAAATAGTCATTGAAAATATTTTCCTAAGCTCCAGCTGACTGACTAGTTGGCTGGAATAAAAAAAGCTTTTGTTTTTCTCAGGTGAATGCAGAAGCTCTGATCCAGTTGGCTGGGAAAGAAAGGCTCTCAGCTTCTTCCAGGAAGTCAAGATCCAGTCGACTAGATCAAGGTCCAGTCGGCTGAGAAAGGGATGCTTTCGGTTCAGGGAAAAAAGCCAAGGTTCCAAGGAAAAGCAAACAAAAAGAAATCCAGTTGACTTGGAAAAGAATGGCTTAGGTACCCTCAGTCGGCTGGATTTGGAAAAGACCAAAACTCGCTTGCCAAGATTTTTCAGACGGCTGGAGTTGGAAGAAAATCATTCCAGTCGGCTGAGCAAAACTCCCTTTCCAAAAGAAAACATCAGATGGCTGGAAGGGACAAAAGCCCATTCCATTCCAGTCGAATGGATTTCTTTCTAGTCGGTTGGGAGCTAAACTTCCTTTGCCAAAGAACATTTCAGGCGGCTGGGACATAAAAGAACTGAACACAGTGCCATTCCAGTCGGCTGGATTTCATTCCAGTTGGCTGGAAGTCGAAAACATCTATTCCAAATAACTCTCAGATGGCTGGAAGCCAAAGGCTTCAGCCAAAAATCAACTCCAGTTGACTGGATTTCAAGAATCTTTGGTTTTGGGAAATTTGGCGGCTTTCAATGGGATTTATAGAATTGCTATTGACTGTATTCAATGCGATTCAAACAAGTGCAATGCAATGCCTTGGAAAAATAATTTTCATATGTTAAATTATCCAAAGATAGATTTAGTCATTTAAGAAATGAATGATAAAATATTGAAGAGGCATGATAAAACATTTGGACTTAAAAAATTATTTTGACTTGATAAAACATTTGTTGGACTTGGAAAAAATAACTATATTACTTTCATTTTACCTTAGTGTTACCTTATTTTATACTTGAAGGGCAATTTGATTTGAGATAATATCATCTTGTTGATGATTCACCTGAAATCAATTTATCTCACAACAATATTGTTAGCACTATACTTAATTGTTTTGTATTCATCAAATCAATACGAGGTTAACAACCTCTTTCTTTTTGATGATGACAAAACTGTTGGCCCAGATGGCAACCCAAGAGGGAGGGGGGGGAGGTGAATTGGGTTCTTTAAAAATTTAACTCTTTAAAAACTATGTACTGTGGAACAAATTAGATTAAGTGCAAGATAAATGCAAAACACAAATGAAGAGATAGAGAGAGATAGAAAGTCAAGACATGACAAATACAAAGATTTTATAGTGGTTCGGTGTATCTAACACCTACGTCACTCCCAAGTATCACTTGGGTCCACACTATAATCACTTGATTACAGTCGAGTTGTTTTACAAGTTCACAACTCAAAACTTATTGTTTCCCCGGGATCACAACGAACCCAGCTGGTTTTCCGGGCTTACCAGCACACAACCCAACACAAGCTATCCTTAGCTTGTACCGAGGTATACTACCTCCACTAATTCAATCCCCTGATTGAACTAGCAAACAATAATGAAAAATAAGTTTTAAATATACAACAGCTCCTCAAATGAGCAAATAAACAATAGAATAAACAAGGATAAGAAAAGCCTGTTTGAAGCTCTTTGAATATATGCTTTTCTTCTTTTCCTCTTCTCCTTTGAAAGATTGAATCAAGGCCTCAGCTCAGATTCTTCACTGAAATTTGCAGTTGAAGTTGAGGATTTGGGGCTTTTGTTTTCTCTCTTCAAATGTGGAAATCTCTTGATTTGATCTTGAGAAGCTTGTGGATTTCTCTTTGAACTTTCTGGGTTGTTGGATTTAAGCTTTGAATCTCTCCTCTTTGATTTCTCCTCAAGATTTTTGGATTTTTCCAGTCTCTATTCTCCCTTTTTTTTTAAACGAACGGTTTCCCCCTTTTTATAGATATCTTAATCCAAGTTTAGGTGGAAAATATAGCCATTGTGAGATGCTTGGATCTTTCTACACACAAAGAAAAATAGCCGTTAGAGGTTAGGTAAAAAGAAATCTTACCGTTGGAGTCTGTTCTGACAAATAAAAATCCGTTCCTGACAGGTTGGAGTCGGCTCCAACTTTTCAGGTGTCGGCTCCAAATCGGGTATCCAAAAATAGCAAATAAAAAGTTGTTGAGGAGTCGGCTCCAAGAAAGTTAAGTGTCGGCTCGTCGCTTTCGGGAGTCGGCTCCGCAATCCAAAAGTGTCGGCTCCAGAAATGTTCATAAAAACACGCTCTCTGTTCTCAGGTTAGAGTCGGCTCCAAAACTCAGGTGTCGGCTCCAAAATCAGGTGTCGACTCTCGAAAAGGTGTCGGCTCCGAAACAAATAGAATGCCTTCTCTGTATCTCAGGTTGGAGTCGGCTCTGAAACTCTGGGTGTCGACTCCAGACCGTGCCAAAAATCCAGAAATCTTCTGATACGCCTTGGGGTCGGCTCCTGACTATTTGGGTGTCGACTCCAAGCTCTGAACTTTGAAAAATTCTTTTAACATTTTGATTCAAAACTTATTTCTTTATTCCTTTTGATTGATTAAACATTTTTAATCCCTGAAACACTTATTAAATCTATCAGAAACATAGTGAATATACTCATGTCTTTTATTAATCATCAAAATCAATAATTGGGTCAACAATCTCCCCTTTTTGATGATTATAAAAACATTGAGTATATGCATGATTTAAACAATGAGATTTTCAAATCAAATTTCTCAAATATTTAGTTCTCATAGGTAAGCTCCCCTGAACGAAGTAGCTCCCCCTATGATACTCAATTTAACATCTATTCTTCCCTTTTAACAGTAAACTTTTAATGTTTGATACCAATTAAACAATCATATCAAATTGTATCAAATTAACAGTAAACTTTCAATGCACATATGTCAATTACTTCTCCCTATATGCAATACCAATTGATTAAGCTTATTTGTTCCAATGCATATACAAATACTAAATACTTCTTCCCCTTTATAACTTTCAATGCATATACGACTATCAAATACTCAATTACTTCTCCCCCTTTTTTGTAATCAACAAAAAGGTTAAGAAGTTTCAAATTAAATGACAAAATTAAGAGATGCTTCAAAGATCAAATGATATTCATTAAGTATCAAAAAGGTTCATTACACACTTCTCAAAGTTAAGCATTACATCATATTACAAAAAGAAACTTCATTACATCAAAATTTCAAACTAAACTAAACTTCATTACATCATATTTTAATAACATTAAAGAAACTTCATTACAAGATAATCAAAATTTAGCTCTAAGAAGTCTTTGCAATTCTTCTACTATTTTTCCATTCCTTCACTTTGAGTTTGAACAAATTCCTTTAGTCTTCTATCAACAAATGCACATGCAGTCATAATTTTGTCCTGAAGCTCTGCATTGCATTTGGAATAGGTCTCTGAATCTCCTCCAATATCTTTAAGTTCTTCAAAGATATTCTTGAGATCATTCTTCAAAGATTCAGCGGAGGCTCCAAGTGTGGATTCATTTTACCAACTCTCTCAAAGAATAATACATTTCTCTTAAATTCATCAAACTATTATCAATTTCTGTTTTCATTTCTTCCTTGTGAGTAGCAAATAGACTTTTAAGTTGTTCTAACTGAATATCAGAAAAACCAATGGATGACATAGGCAGTGGTACATGTGCAGGAGCTGGAGTAGGTGCCGGTGGTGGTGATGATCTGCTAGGCTCTGGTGATGGATGCCTCACTGATGGACCTGCCTCAGATGGTGCAGTGGCCCTAATGTCAGCTGCTCTCTCATCCAGATGACCTTTTCTTTCCCATCTACCATCCACTTTCACAAACCCCATTCTGTGCACAGTAGCCAAGCTGTAATAGTCAGTGTGCCTTAGGTTTTTGATGGCTCATTCTCAGAAATAACAACTCCTTGACTTCTAAATGCCATGGTTAGGATCATCCCATAAGGCAATGAAGATCTCCTCTTGCCCCCGGCCTCAGCCATATACCATATCATCATTCCTGCTAGATTGATTGGCTGACCCATCAAAATACTATCCATAATCACTATGTCTCGCTCTGAGACATACTCAAAACGTCCAGTCTTGGGAAATAGGATCCTACCACAAATGTTATGTAACAGCCTAAGCTCAAGAGGCAACTGATTTGCTTTAACTTCCTCAAACTCAGTTACTTCCTTCCTAACATCCTTGATAAAGCATCTGATCTCTCACTGTGAATGCTTGCAGTAAGCCCAGTGACAGGAATCCTAAAAGATTTCCTAAAATTTGAAATGTGAGATGAATTCTTTTCCCTCTTACTGAACTGACTATTCCACCATCTCCCTTGATAAATTGGAGTAAAATTCTTTAACTAGGGCTGGATATGGAACGTCCAAAGAACATACCTTATCCCAACCGAGCTCTTTGATTTGTCTACCAATGGCAAAACCCTCGGCTTCAAAGAAATCGAAATCTACCTTCCTTCCCATGGTTATGACTCACCCAGCTAGGGTATCTACTTGTGGAGAGGAGGGGCTAGGATTATCAGAGTGAGTTGAAGAAGAATCGTCGCTCGGAGTAGGTTCACGGATAGGACGCCGAGCCGTACGCTTTCTCGTAGCCACGGGAGCATCAAAGACCGATCCCCTACGCTTAGGTGCCATAGGAATCTTAGGGAATGGTTGATTTGAGGAGTATTTGGCTTTGGGAGGTTTGGAGAGGTTTTGGAGAGGGTTTGGAGAAGATAGGAAATGAGAAGGTGTCGACTCTGCCCTAATATAATCAATTTGGGGCCACCAGGTGTCGACTCCCGCAAAGTCGGGTGTCGACTCCAAGTCGCTAACACTGTTAGCGCCGAGCTGGAGTCGGCTCCGCTTAAGCGGGTGTCGGCTCCAAGGTCAGAGACCGAGCGACACAGACAAGGTGTCGACTCCACAAATTAAGGTGTCGACTCCACTGACAGTTTCAGAGAAAAATAAATGAGTTTCAAACAACCGAAACTTGTCAAATAAAATCAATAAATTTTTGAAAATCTTTGGAATGTGGAGAATCAAATTGCTCAAATGTCTAGATAAATTGTCCTTAAAATCATGAGAGAAATCTCAAGAAATTGATTGAACTCTAGATAATCATTCCTTAGGGTTTCAAAATCATTCCAAAGGATCACAAATCCCTAATTCTCCTCTAAGATAACAAAATCTCTCTTCACTCAAAGGTTTTGTAAATATGTCAGCTAATGTTCTTCAGTACTAACATAATCAAGGCAAATTTCATTGTTAGCTACATGTTCTCTAAAATGATATCTAATTTCAATGTGCTTAGTTCTTGAATGTTGTATTGGATTCTTAGTTAAATTGATTGCACTTGTATTATCACATCTAATAGGAGTTTTATCAAGTGTTATGCCATAATCTTCAAGTTGTCGCTTAATCCAAAGGATTTGAGCACAGCAACTTCCAGCTGCAACATATTCTGCTTCAGCAGTAGATAATGCAACCGAATTTTGCTTTTTGCTAAACCAAGAGATTAAGTTACTTCCTAAAAATTGACATGCACCACTTGTACTTTTTCTATCTAATTTACATCCAGCATAATCAGAATCAGAATAAGCAATCAAATTCAGTGTTGAATCTCTAGAATACCATAATCCTACATTTTTAGTTCCACTTAGATATCTTAGTATTCTTTTTACAGCAATTAAGTGAGATTCTTTAGGTTCTGATTGAAATCTAGCACATAAGCAAACAGCAAACATGATATCAGGTCTACTTGCAGTTAAGTAAAGTAGAGATCCGATCATACCTCTATAGTATTTTTGATCAACTTTCTTACCGTCTTCATCTTTATCCAATTTGCATGAAGGACTCATAGGTGTTCCAAGGGGTTTGATTGATTCCATTCCAAACTTCTTGAGAATTTCCTTTGTGTACTTTGTTTGGTTGATGAAAATCCCTTCTTTGCTTTGCTTGATTTGAAGTCCTAGGAAGAAGTTGAGTTCTCCCATCATGCTCATCTCGAATTCACCCTGCATTAGCTTAGCAAATTCTTGACACAAAAGATTGTTAGTAGCACCGAATACAATATCATCTACATATATTTGTACTACTAATAAGTCTTTGTCTTTCTTTTTCAAAAATAGGGTTTTGTCTACATTTCCTCTAGAAAAACCATTTTCAATTAGAAATTTGCTTAACCTATCATACCAAGCTCTAGGTGCTTGTTTTAAACCATATAGTGCTTTGTGTAATTTAAAAACATGATTTGAAATTCATGATCTTCAAAACCAGGTGGTTGTTCCACAAAAACTTCCTCATTTATAAAACCATTTAAAAATGCACTTTTAACATCCATTTGAAATAGATTGATGTTCATATGACATGCAAATGCAAGTAGTAATCTAATTGCCTCTAATCTAGCTACAGGTGCAAAAGTTTCATCAAAATCAATTCCTTCTTCTTGATTATATCCTTTTGCAACTAATCTAGCTTTATTTCTGATTACTATGCCATTTTCATCCAATTTATTCCTAAATACCCATTTAGATCCTATAACTGAATGACCTTTAGGTCTATCAACTAAGGACCATACATTATTCCTAGTAAATTGATTTAATTCTTCTTGCATAGCTAGCATCCAATTACTATCTTTTTCAGCTTCTTCAATAGTTTTAGGTTCAATTTGAGATACAAATGCAAGATGATTATTGATATTCCTCATAGATGATCTAGTTCTTACTCCTTGAGATGGATCACCTATAATCAATTCCTTTGGATGACCATAGGCATATCTCCAATCTCTAGGAAGATCTACCTCATTATGATTAGTATCAATAACATCAACCCTAGGTGAATCATCATCTTTAGCTTCTTGTTCATGATCTGAAGATACATCTATATTTAATTTTTCAATATCTCTTTCTAGTATATTTGTATCTTCCTCATCATCAATCTTTTCTGAACTTGATGCTAAAGACTCATCAAAAACTACATGAATAGATTCTTCTACAATTAAGGATTTTTTGTTAAATATTCTATAGGCTTTACTAGTTGTTGAATATCCTAAGAATATGCCTTCATCAGATTTTGCATCAAATTTTTAAGATTATCTTTTCCATTATTATGAATAAAATATTTACAGCCAAATGCATGAAAATAACTAATATTTGGTTTCCTATTATTCCATAATTCATAGGAGTTTTCTTGAGAATTGGCCTAATTAGGGCTCTATTAAGTATGTAACATGTCGTGTTTATAGCTTCCGCCCAAAAATATTTTGGTAGGTTGCTTTCAGTACGGGCCATGTCTTCTAAAGTTCTATTCTTTCTTTCTACAACTCCATTTTGTGTGGTATTCTAGGTGCAGAAAATTATGGTGAATGCCATGTTCAATGCAGAAATTTTTAAATAAATGATTTTCAAATTCTGTGCCATGATCACTTCTAAGAGACACTATGGTGTTGTTTTTCTCATTTGTGACTTTCTTGAAGAATTTTAAAATATTGAGAAAGTCTCATCCTTGTGAGCCAAAAATAATACCCAAGTGAATCTAGAATAATCATCTACTATCACAAGGCCATATTTCTTTCCTCCTAGACTAGTTGTTCTAGTAGGTCCAAAAAGGTCCATGTGAAGTAGCTCTAGTGGCCTAGAAGTGGAAACAATATTTTTAGATTTGAAAGAGTTTCTAGTTTGTTTTCCAAATTGACATGCATCACATATTTGGTTATTTTCAAAATCTAACTTTGGAAGTCCTTTAACTAAGTCCATTCTAATAAATTTTGAAATCAAGTGTGTGCTTGCATGACCTAATCTACGATGCCATAGCCATCCAATCTTATTTACATTAGCATTATCAGCAACCAAGCAATGATTACTAGTAGACAAATTATCCAAATCAATCAAGTATACATTGCCATTTCTATATCCAGTAAATATAATGCTATTGTTAATAGGATTAGAAACAGTGCAGATAGAAGCTTCAAATGAAACTTTGAAACCTTTATCGCACAATTGGCTAATACTAATTAAGTTATGTTTTAAACTATCTACATAAAGAACATTTTCAATAAAGTGGAGGGAGTTATATGAATTTTACCAAATCCCATAATCTAGCCTTTACCATTATCTCCAAATGTAACAACTCCTTCTCTTTTATCCTCAAGGGTGATGAATTGCTCCTTGTCACCCGTCATGTGCCTTGAGCAGCCGCTATCAAGATACCACTTTCATTTTGATCTTTTGAACGCAAGACACTCCTCATCGTCTTCTTTTACCATAAAGCAAATGTTTGCAATTTCCTTTTGTTCTCCTTCGGAAGAGGATTCTTCGCTGTCGCTCCATGTTGCAACGTATGCCTTTTTCTTTTTCTTGTATCACTTTTTCAATTGAGGACAATCATATCTAAAGTGTCCCAGTTTCTTGCATTCATAACATATGAGGGGGTCTTTCTCTTTATCCTTGTCCTTTTTTTTTTCTTTTTCACCTTCCACCTTTGTTCCAAATTTTTTCTTGTGGAAGAGTCTCTTTCTTTGCATAAATCTTTTGAATTTCTTAGCAAGAAGTGCAGTCTCCTCCTCATCATCATCTTCCTCATCACTGCTGCTATTATCAATTTCTGCAGCTTTGAGGGCAATTGTTTTCTTCTTCTTGACGTCTTCCTCTATATATTGTTTCATGGTCAACTCATTAGTCATTAGTGATCCGAGTAGCTCCTCTAAAGGTAAGGTGTTGAGGTCCTTGGCTTCTTGGATTGCAGTCACCTTTGCTTCCCATGTCCTTGGAAAAAGACCTAAGAATTTTACGAACCAATTTAGAGTTAGTATAGGTCTTGCCAAGACTTTTTAGACCATTTACAATATCAGTAAATCTAGTGTACATGCATGTGATAGTTTCATTTTGTTCCATGCTAAACAATTCATATTTGTGCACTAAGATATTAATTTAGACTCTTAACTTGATTAGTACCCTCATGGGTAACTTCTAGTCTATTTCAAATTTCTTTTGTGAAATACATGTAGAAATTATATTAACTCATTAGCATCTAAAGCACAATATAAAACATTCATGGCTTTTGCATTAAGCTGAGCCATTTTTCTATCATTTTCATTCTAATCCCTTTCGGGTTTAGGAACTATTGAACCATCTACTATGTGTGTGGGTGTGCTAGGTCCATTAGTGATTACACTCCAAAGCTCATAATCTAAAGCTTGAATAAAAATTCTCATTCTAGCTTTCCAATAAGAATAATTAGAACCATTAAATAAAGGAGGTCTATTGGTAGAATGACCTTCAGCAAATGAAGATCCAGCTTGAGCTGCCATTTGGATCTTTAACTCTTGATCGTTGGATCAAACAAGAAATGAACCTGGCTATGATACCAATTGTTGGCCCAGATGGCAACCAAAGAGGGGGGGGGGTGAATTGGGTTCTTTAAAAATTTAACTTTTTTAAAACTATGTACTGTTGAACAAATTAGATTAAGTGCAAGATAAATGCAAGACACAAATGAAGAGATAAAGAGAGATAGAAAGTCAAGGCATGGCAAATACAAAGATTTTATAGTGGTTCGGTGTATCTAACACCTGCGTCCACTCCCAAGTATCACTTGGGTCCACACTATAATCCACTTGATTACAGTCGAGTTGTTTTACAAGCTCACAACTTAAAACTTGTTGTTTCCCCCGGAATCACAACGAACCCAGCTAGTTTTCTGGGCTCTTCAGCACACAACCCTACATAAGCTATCCTTAGCTTGTACCGAGGTATACTACCTCCACTAATTCAATCCCCCAATTGAACTAGCAAACATAATGAAAAATAAAGTTTTGAATACACAACAGCTCCTCAAATGAGCAAATAAACAATAGAATAAACAAGGATAAGAAAGTCTGTTTGAAGCTCTTTGATATATGCTTTTCTTCTTTTCTTCTTTTCTCTTCTCCTTTGAAAGATCGAATCAAGGCCTCAGCTCGGATTCTTCACTGAAATTTGCAGTTGAGAAGTTGAGGATTTGGGGCTTTTGCTTTCTCTCTTCAAATGTTAGAAATCTCCTTGATTTGATCTTGAGAAGCTTATGGATTTCTCTTTGAACTTTCTGGGGTTGTTGGATTTAAGCTTTGAATCTCTCCTCTTTGATTTCTGCTTCAAGATTTTTTGGATTTTTCTAGTCTCTATTCTCCTTTTTCTTTTAAACGGATGGTTCCCCCTTTTTATAGATCTCTTAATACAAGTTTAGGTGGAAAATATAGCTATTGTGAGATGCTTGGATCTTTCTACACACAAAGAAAAATAGCCGTTAGAGGTTAGGTAAAAAGAAATCTTACCGTTGGAGTCCATTCTGACAAATAAAAATCTGTTCCTAATAGGTTGGAGTCGGCTCCAACTTTTCAGGTGTCGGCTCCAAATCGGATAACCAAAAATAGCAAATAAAAAGTTATTGAGGAGTCGGCTCCGAGAAAGTTATGTGTCGGCTCATCGCTTTCGGGAGTCGGCTCCGCAATCCAAAAGTATCGGCTCCAGAAATGTTCATAAAAATACACTCTCTTCTCAGGTTAGAGTCGGCTCCAGAAACTCAGGTGTCGGCTCCCGAACTATCAGGTGTTGGCTCCTGAATTCAAGGTGTCGGCTCCAAAAACTGAAACAAAATGTCCTTCTCTGTATCTGAGGTTGGAGTCGGCTCCGAAACTCTGGGTGTCGACTCCGGACCGTGCCAAAATCTAGAAACCTTTTGATATGCCTTGGAGTCGGCTTCTGACTATTTGGGTGTCGACTCCAAGCTCTGAACTTTAAAAAATTCTTTTAACATTTTGATTCAAAACTTATTTCTTTATTCCTTTTGATTGATTAAACATTTTTAATCCCTGAAATACTTATTAAATCTATCAGAAACATAGTGAATATACTCATGTCTTTTATTAATCATCAAATCAATAATTGGGTCAACAAAAATCAATAAGTATACAAAAAGAAATATATGAAAAGAAAATCTCTAGTATAACATTCCTTGAACATTTGAAGTCGAAGACAAGAATTTAATTTAGCATATCTACCACGCCAATTTAGAGTTTTGCAAATAAAGTATCAAAGTTCAGAATATTTTTAAAAAGTTTAAAAAATTCAGCATTTTATGTTTGAAAAATAGGAGTTTAGTGCCAAAAAATAAATTTTGTGTCATAAGAGTTAAAGTTCATGCTAAAGCAATCTTTGAGTTACTTAATTTCAAAATTTTCAAATAAAATAAGGCTTTAAGTTTGAAAATAAGAAGCATGCCAAAATTCAGCGTTTCGTGACTTAATTTCAAAAATTTTCAAATCAATTAAGGCTTTAAGTCTAAAAAATAAGAAGCATGCCAAAATTCAGCATTTCATGCCGAAACTATGAATTTTGATTTAGAAAAGTTTCAAAACACTTGATGCACTAAGTCAAAAAGAATAAATGCAATAATTGTCTCTCCCTTTGATTTTGAATATATGCATCATTTTGAAATACCATAATATATGCATTTCTCTCTTATGGTTAAAATATATGCTATTCTCTCCCCCTTTAATGTATGCTTTTTGCTCTTCCTTTTAATGCTTTTGTTTTTGTATGCTATTCTCTTCCATGAATGGAATGTATGTTGTTCTTTCCTTCTTTTTGTCATCAATCAAAAAGAGATGAAAGAATATGCACAATTTTTCTGTTTGTCTTTCTTCAAGAGGAACAAGGCTTAGCATAAATAAGGCATAAAAAGATCAATCATTTAATAACAATCATCATTCATAACTCAATTGATACCAATTTAAAAACTTTGAATTTAGGATCAAAATATCACTTTTTCATATCAGAGCGAGGTAGCAGATTTTATAGCTTGATACCAGGTTTTAGGATCAAGCCCTTACCATCTTACTAAAAGCTACAGCTTGATACCAATAAGAACATGCATTCAATCATTGCAACATATAAGAGTTGATACAATAAGACATTTAACACTCAATACATCACAGTGCCTAATGTATCAAGTTATCCAATTATTCAACAAGTTTCTTCTCTCCCTTACTAATTTAAAAACATATTGAGATACAATATTTACAGATACAAAAAAAATGTTGATTTCATATTTACATTCTTCTTTTCCTTAATATTCAAATTTGGTCTTTATGCAATGAAAGTTTCATGCAAGAAATGATATCAATATTGCATAATACAAGCATTTTATAAATGTATCATGCTAATCTCAATGAAAATATGAAAAATATATAGACATTTTATAGTAATCACCACATATCAAATAAACATTTCATAAGATATTTTGCATCACCTCTATCAAGTCCTTTTATTCAACACATAAGAAGTTCATTATAAAACATGATCAAACTGATAAAGTAGGCATCTAATGATCAAAAATTTACAATAGAATTATGTCAAACAAGGAATACAAAAATCAAACTAATACCAATTGTGCTTCTATAAAGTTTCAAATCAACATTTCATCAGTACCAATACATTTAAATTTTTCCATGCCAAATTTCTTCAAGATTTTCTTGATATACTTGAATTGGTTTATAAAGATCCCCTTCTTTGATTCTTAATTTGAAGTTTGAAAAAAAAAATTTGAGTTCACCCATCATGCTCATCTTGAACTCCCCCTACATGAGCTTAGCAAAGTCTTAGCATAAAGATTATTAATAGCATCGAATATTATATTATCTATATAAATTTGCACTATCAATATATCATATTTCTCTTTTAATACATAATATTTTATTCATATTTTTTCTAATGAATTTATTGGTAATCAAGAACTTATTAAGCCTATTATACCATGCCTGGGATACTTGTTTCAAACCATAATAAAGCTTTGTTCAGTTTGAAGACATGGTTTGAAAACTCAAGATTTTTGAAACCAGATGATTGATCAAAAAATACTTGTTCAGCAATATATTTATTAAGAAAAGCATTCTTAACATCCATTTAATGTAATTTTAAAAAAAAATCACAAGGCAAGCAAATGCTAGAAGTAATCTGATAGCCTCTAGTCTAGCAACAGAAGCATATGTTTCATCAAAATCAATCTTTTTTTTGATTATATCTTTTTGCTACCAATCTTGCTTTATTTCTAATAAAAAAATCATGCTCATCCAATTAATTTCTAAATACCCATTAGTTTCATAATTAGATGATTATGTCATCTACTAAACTAGTGTTCATACATTGTTTCTTTTAAATTGATTTAATTCATCATGCATGACATTTAGGCTCTATATGAGAAACAAATGCTAATTATTACATATATCTTTAAATGATAATTTAGTCCTAATATCATGAGATGGATCACTTAATATTAGCTCTTTAGGATGATTATTGACATACCTCTATTTTCTTTCAAATTCAGCATTACTTTGGAGTTCATCATGTTGAATTCTTCTTCATGTATCACTTGTATCGTTGAGTCACCTTTTTCTTCCAAGATGAGCTTCTTGACTTAATTTTAATTCATCTGCATCATTCAAACCTTTCTCTTCCTTGATGGAAGATCATTAGCTTCATCGAATATAACATGAATCTAAGGTCCTATCCTTTCTTTCTACTATGTTCATTATAAAAATTTTCAAAGTGTCAATTTTTAAATTCCTTTCTATGATCACTTCTAATAGATAAAATAGAAAAAATCTTTTTTATTTAAAATACTTCTAAAAAATTTTTTAAAATGCAGGAGAAGCTTCATCTTTGTTAGCTAAGAATAAAGCCCATGTAAATCGAAAAATCATTAATAATCATAAATCCATATGCAAACGTTCTAAAGTTTAGAAGTTGAAATCATATTTTTAGACTTGAAAGAAATTCTAGTTTATTTTCTAAATTACATGCATCACAAAATTTACATGCAAACCTTTAACCAAATCCTTTTTGAATAATTTAGAAGCAAATCCATGCTAACATGAATAAGCTACGGTGCCATAACTAGATTATCAATTTTAGTATTCATGACAACTAGACATTCAATATTTTGATCATTTAGATCATTTAAATTAATAATTTAAATATTACTATGCCTATGACCAATGAATTTTATGCAATCATCAGCAAGATTTATAACTATGCAAAGAGATGATTTTAAAATAATTTTAAAATCTTTATCATAAAGCTGGCTAATGCTAAGTAAGTTATGATTCAATCCATTTACAAGCAAGACATTATGAAAGTAGAGGAAGTGATACCAATTTTACCAATGCTGATAATTTTACCTTGGCAATTATTTTCAAAGGTAACCACTCCTCCATCGTGGGTATATAAAGTGATGAATTGAGATCCATCATCCATCATGTGTCTTGAGCACCCATTATCCAAGTATTATTATCCTATTGCTTTATGGGTTGTAAGACACACCTGCATCCATAATATCAAGTCTTGCTCCTAAGTACCCAAGCTTTCTTGGATCTTTTGGGGTTAGCTAAAATGGTTCATTTTGGAACCCATATCTTTTTAATATTATTGCATGCATATGATATATGACCTTTCAAACCATATTTAAAATATGTAATATTAGAAAAATAATTTTGTAAGACAACTCTTTGATTGTCGAGAATCATGTTAAGTTTAGTAGAGCTTAAGGTAAATTTATCCACTAAGGGTTTAAGTTTTTCTATTTTATTTTTCAAATTCATGTTTTCTGTAATAAAGAATCATTTTCTTTTACAACAATTTCTTTTCTAGAGTTAAATTTTTAACTTAATTTTTATTTATTTATTCTTTGAATTGAGATTTGCAAAATCATCAATTAATTCATAAAATGCATCATGTAATTTATCGAATGTAAAATCATCTAAAAAACTAGGACTTACCTCTCTATTATCTGCCATGAAACAAAGATTTTCTTTTCATTCTTCTCTTCTTTTCGAAGCTTGATGCATCATTATCGCTCCATATTGCTATTATAGCCTTCTTTTTGAATTTCTGAGACATTTCTTTAGATGTGGACAATCTGACTTGTAGTGTCCTAGCTTATTGCATTCATAACAAATTATTTCATAATCTTTTTCTTGTTTAGCTCTCCTTTCATTAATAACCTCTTGTTTCCTTCAAATTTCTTTCTCATGAATTTTTTAAATTTTTTTGTAATGAGAACCAGATCATTATCCTCATCACTTTCACTGAGAAGCCCTCATTCTCATCCTTTTGGGTGGTACTCTTTAGTGTCATAATTCTTTTCTTTTTAAACTCTTCTTCATCAAGATGTTATCGTTGTTGAAGCTCATGAGTCATCAGTGATCTCACCAATTCTTTTAAAAAGTATATTTAAGTCTTTGTGTTGACCCAATTATTGATTTAGATGAATAACAAAAACCAAATGAGTATACTTCTTATGTTACTAATGATTTTGATTAAGTATTTTAGAAATTTAAATGTTTATTTAATCAAAATCAAAAGAAAATTGAGTTTGAATCCATGTCTTGTATCAAGTGTCAAGTTTCAGTAATTAGAGCTGTCTATAGAAGTATTGAGCCGACTTCAAAGGGTATTAAAATATTTTGATACTTTCGGCATGGATTAGGGCCAACTCCTACATAGATTAGAGCCGACTCTAATCGAAAGAGAGAGTCTCATTTCTGCGTCAGATTAGAGCCGACTCCTGCAGAAAATTAGAGCCAACTCTAATAGTTATACAGAGAGTAATTTTTTGGAGCTTCATTAGAGTCCACTGCTGCATTCGTTAGAGCCGACTCCCATACGAGAAGTATCAACCCTCGAAAAGCCAAAGCCAACTCCAGGATGAGCAAAAGTTTTCATTTTGAACAACCCGAGTTAGAGCCAACTCCAGGTCTTATTAGAATCGATTCTAACCTGTCAGAAATGAATTTTAGAAATGTTAGAGATGACTCCAGAGCTTATCTTTTCTCCAACAACTTCAACAGCTCTTTTCTCTTTCATGCTAAACACCTCCTTAAGTACTTTTAATGGCTAGTTTTCATCTAAAAGTAAATTTAGAGGAGATTATAAAAGGAAAGCCATCCGACCATTTTGAGAAGACAAAAATAGAGAGAATAAAAGTAAAAAATTTAAAAGATAAAGTTTAAATCCGAAATCCTTTGTTCAAAACTGAGTTTAAAAAAATCCAAAGCATTCAAAAGCCAACTTTGAAGGATTTCTATTAAATCAAAGAAGAAGAAAGAATCATAGTTCTTTAAGAGCCTCTATCTCAATGTTTCTTCAAAAAGCTTCAATCATATCTTGAGAAAGATCATCTTAGAGGAAAAGAAGAGAGAAGAAAGTCCAACTTTAGAAATCTTCTAAATTAGGCTCTTTTATTTCTATCTTGATTATATTATCTTATTTGTTCATTTGAGAAGCTTTATTTTTGTTGTAACTATATTTTAGTTATTCTTATTAATTGATTCAATTAGGGGACTAAATCATGGGAGGCAGATTAGCCTTGTTCAAGCTAGAAAGCTTCGGATAGGTTTTATGCTGGTGATCCTGTGAAAACTGGCTGGGTTCGTTGTGATCCTGTTGTAAAATAATAAGTTTGTGTTGTGAGCTTGAAGAACAACTATGCTATAATCAAGGTGATTATAGTGTGGGCCCAAGAATTACTTAGGAGTGGATGTAGGTGTAGCTAACATTGAACCACTTTAAATTTTGTGTGTTTATCGTGCTTGTCTCTCTTTCTCTACTCTATCTTTATTCACTGCTTTGCATTTTTAGCACCACACTCATTGCATATATCCTTATGCACTATTACTTTGAGAAATTATTTTTAAGTGCTAAATTTTTTAAGAATCCAATTTATCTCCCTCCTCTTGGGTTACCATCTGGGTCAACAACTAATATCAGAGCTAGTGCTCATCCTTCCTTGATCTAACAATCAAGAGTTAAATATCCAAATGGCTGCTCAAGCTGGTTCTTCTTTTTCTAAGGGACAATCCATAAATCGTTCACCTTTATTTAATGGCACAAATTACCCATATTGAAAAGCTAGAACGAGGATATTCATTCAAGCTTTAGACTATGATTTATGGAGTGTCATTATTAATGGTTCTAGCACTCTCACGCTTAGTAGATGGATCCATTATTCCTAAGTCTAAAAGGGATTGGAATGAGAATGATAGGAAGATGACCCAGCTCAATGCCAAGGCCATGAATGTCCTATACTACTCATTGGATGCAAATGAATTCAATAGAATATCTACTTGCATCTTAGCCAAGGAGATATGGGATTGGTTGGAAGTTACCCATGAGGATACCAACCAGGTTAAAAATCTAAGATTAACATTCTTGTGCATAAATATGAATTCTTTAACATGGATCAAAGTGAGTCCATCACATACATGTACACTAGATTTACTAATATAGTGAATAGATTAAAAAGTTTGAAAAGATCTATACTAACTCTGAACTTGTTCAAAAAATTCTTAGGTCCCTTCCAAGAGCATGAAAAGCAAAAGTGATAGCAACCTAAGAAGCCAAAGGTCTCAATAGTTTACCTCTGGAGGAGCTCCTTGGATCACTCATGACCCATAAACTTACAAGAAAGCAACATCTGGAAGAAGATGTGAAGAAGAAAAGGATCATCGCACTAAAAGCTGCTAAAAAGGAGAAGAGCAGCCGTGAAGAAGATAAGGATGATGAAGACACTGCTCTCCTTGCAAAGAAGTTTAAAAAATTTATGCAAAGAAGGATGCCATTTCACAAAAAAAAAATGATATCAAAATGGAAGGAGATAAAGAAAGGATAAAGAGAAGGAGAAGAATCCCGTGATATGCTATGAATGCAAGAAGTTCGGACATTACAAATCTAAATGTCCTCATCTCAAAAAGGGATATAGAAAGAAGAAGAAAGTGTATGTTGCAACTTGGAGCGATAGTGAGAAATCTTCATCTGAAGATGAATAACAAGAAGTTGCCAACATATGTCTTATGGCCAATGAAGAAGAGGTATATTCTGAAACTCTACTTATGATTTTACTTTTGATGACTTTATGATGCTTTCAATGAATTGCTTAGTAATTTTAAAATTTTGAGATCAAAAATAAGATTTTGAAAACTGAAAATTTAAATCTTCTAAAAAAAAAGATGAATTTAACATTGAATTTGAAAAGCTAAAATCCGAAAAGAAAAATTTGGAAGAGAGAAAAATTAGATTTTTGCTAAAAATTAGATTTAAAAAATAAAGTTAAAAAATAAAATTATTGATAAATTTACTTATAGTTCAAAAGACTTAATTTTATTTTAAATAATTAAAGAGCTATTTTTGATAAAGCCGGTTTGGGATATAAACCACATAAGAAACAAAAATTTGTTAAGAAGTCTATTGAAAATAAAAATTTTTATTTTTATTATGGTAAGAAAGGTCATAAATGCTATGTTTGCAATCATAAAATATTTCATACTGATCATAAAGGTAAAATAATTTGGGTTCCAAAAGAAACTATATGTGCTGCTACTAACTATGAAGGATCCAAGAAAGTTTGGATATCTAAACATAAGATGTGATTGCTATGTAGGTATGTCTTGCAGCTAAAAAAAAAAAAAAAATGGTATCTTGACAGCGGCTGCTCAAAACACATGACGGATGACAAAGATCAATTCATCACCCTTGAAGAAAAAAGAAGTGGAGTGATGACCATTGAAGATAATGGTCAAGGTCACATTATGGGTATTGATAAAATTCAGATCACTCCATCCATTTTTATTAAAAATATTTTATATGTTGATGGGTTGAAACATAATTTGATTAGTATTAGCCAACTATGCGATAAAGGTTTCAAAGTTTCTTTTGAAGCATCTATTTGCACGGTATCTAATCCTATTGACAATAGCATTATCTTTGTTGAAAATAGAAATGACAATGTATACTTAATTGACTTAGATAATTTATCTACAAGTAACCATTGCCTTATTGTTGATAATGCTAAGATAAATGAGATTGGGTGGCTATGGCATCGTAGATTAGGTTATGCAAGCACACACTTGATTTTAAAATTGCTCAGAATGGATTTGGTTAAAGGTCTTCCAAAATTAAATTTTGAAATCAATAGAGTTTGTGATGCATGTTAACTTAAAAAATAAACTAACAATTCTTTCAAATTCAAAAATATTGTTTCAACTTCTAGGCCACTCGAGCTACTACACATGGACCTCTTTGGACCTACTAAAACCACTAGTATAGGAGAAATGAAATATGGTCTTGTGATAGTAAATGGTCACTTTAGATTCACTTGGGTACTATTTTTAGCTCATAAAGATGAGACTTTCTCGATATTTATAAAATTCTTTAAGAAAGTCATAAACAAGAAAAACACTACAATAGAGTCTCTTAGAAGTGATCGTGGAACTGAATTTAAAAAATTATTTATTTAAAAACTTTTGCATTAAAAATGGCATCCATCATAATTTTTTAGCACCAGGACACCTCAATAAAATGGATGGTAGAAAAAAAAAATAGGACTTTAGAGGACATAGCCCATACTATGCTATATGAAAGCCAACTCCGAAAATATTTCTAGGCGAAAGCTATAAACATAGCATGTTACATCTTAAATAGAGCTTTGATTAGACCATTCTTAAGAAAATACACTATGAACTATGGCATGATAGAAAACCAAATATTAGTTATTTTCATGCATTTGATTGTAGATGTTTCATTCATAACAATGGAAAGGACAATCTAAATAAAGTTTGATGCTAAGTCAGATAAAGGTATATTCTTAGATTATTTTATATCTAGCAAGGCATATAGAGTATTCAATAAGAAGTATTTGATTGTAGAAGAGTCAATTCATGTAGTGTTTGATGAGTCTTTAGCATCAAGTTCTGAAAAGAAAGATAATGAGAAGATACTAAAATCCTTGGAAGAGATTTTAAAAAACTAAATATTGATGCATCTTTAGATCATGAATCTGAAGCTAAGGATGATGACTCACCTAAGGATGGTGATGTTGATACTACTCGTAATGATACAGATCTACCTAGAGATTGAAGATATGCTTATAGTCATCCAAAGGACCTAATCATAGGTGATCCATCTCAAGGTATAAGAACTAGATTATCCATGAGAAATATCAATAATCATCTTGTATTTATGTCTCATATAGAACCCAAAATAATTGAGGAAGCTGAAAAGAATAGTTATTGGATGTTAGCTATGCAAGAAGAATTGAATCAATTTACTAGGAATAAGGTATGAACTTTAATTGATAGACCCAAAGATTATCCAGTTATAGGATCCAAATAGGCATTTAGAAATAAGTTAGACGAAGATAACACTGTTATTAGAAATGAGGTTAGACTAGTTGCAAAGGGATATAATCAGGAAGAAGGTATCGATTTTGATGAAACCTTTGCACCTATTGCTAGATTAGAAGACATAAGGTTATTACTTGCATTTGCATGTTGTATGAATATTAACTTATTTTAGATGGATGTAAAAAGTATATTTTGTTTGGTTTTATAAATGAAAAAGTTTATGTGAAACAACTATCTGGTTTTGAGGATCATAAATTTTCAAATCATATTTTTAAACTACACAAAGCTCTTTATGGTTTAAAACAGGCACCTAGAGCTTGGTATAATAGACTTAGTAAATTTTTGATTGAAAATAATTTTTCTAGAGGTAATGTTGATAAATTCCTATTTTTAAAAAGAAAAGAAAAGGATTTATTAGTGGTATAGATTTATGTTGATGATATAGTATTTGGTGCTACTAATAATTGTCTTTGTCAAGATTTTGCTAAGCTAATGCAGGAAGAATTTGAAATGAGCATGATGGGAGAACTGAATTCTTCCTTGGACTTTAAATCAAACAAGAAAGAGAGAAAATTTTTATTAACCAAAAAAATACAAGAAGAACATTCTTAAGAAGTTTGGAATGAAAATCGTCAAACCTTTTGGCACACCAATGAGTCCTTCATGCAAACTCAACAAGGATGAAGATGATAAGAAAGTAGATCAAAGCTTTATAGAGGTATGATTAGTTTTTTATTTTATTTAATAGCTAGTAGACCTGATATTATGTTTGCTGTATATTTATGTGCTAGATATCAATATGATCCTAGAGAATTTTACTTAATTGCTGTAAAAAGAATTTTTAAATATTTAAGTGAAACAAAAAATATAGGATTATGGTATTCTAGAGACTCATCAATTGATTTGATTGCATATTCTGATTCTAATTTTGCTAGTTGTAAACTAGATAGGAAAAGCACAAGTGGTGCATGCCAATTCTTAGGTATAAACTTAATCTCTTGGTTTAGAAAAAAGCAAAATTCAGTTGCATTATCAATTGCTGAAGCTGAATATGTCGCAACTGAAAGTTGCTATGATCAAATCCTTTGGATCAAGCAACAACTTGAAGATTATAGTATCTTTAATGAAATTTCAATTAGGTGTGACAATATTAGTGCAATAAACCTTACCAAAAACCCAATTCTATATTCTAGAACTAAACATATAGAAGTTAGATACCATTTCATTAGAGAACATATTGCTAACAATGATGTTTATCTTGATTATGTGTGTACTGAAGAACAATTAGCTGACATATTTATAAAACCCTTAAGTGAAAAGAGATTTTATTATCTAAGAGGAGAATTAGGTGTTTGTGATCCATTATAATATATTTGAAACTCCTAAGAATGATTATCTAGACTTCAATCCATTTTCTTGAAAATCTTCTTATATTTGTAAGGAAAATCATCTAGATGTTTGATTCCTTGATTTTCATATTTTTAAGAAAAATTTATCTAGAGTTTGATCATGGCTTAACAAGTTTCAGATCCTTGAAACTCTTATTTTTTACTGAAACTGTCATGGAGCCGACTTTATTGAAGTTGAAGTCGATTCTAAGGCCAGATAGCCTTCTATCTGCTCATTAGAGCTGACTCTAATTACTGCAGGAGCCGACTTTATTTTGAGCACTGACTGTTGTATCAGTTTAGAGCCGACTCTACACTTTGCGGGAGCCAACTCTAAGTGGTCCCCAGTCACTATTGTTAGGGCAGAGCTGACACTTTTTCAAACCAAATTTACTCTAAATCATTTCAAACTCTCTTCTACTCCACTCAAACTTCAAAATTTCCTTGATTTTAACTTCCTTTGATCTCTAATGGCACTCAAATGCCGTGCATCCTACATTGGAGTTGCCATCATCACTGGGAGACGGTCTGCACGATGTTCGGTAAGGCCACCTTCACTGAGCACTCCATCATCCTCTTCCACTTCCACACTGGATGCCATTCAATTCCATCTCCACCCTCACCTCAAATTGACTTCTTGGCCATAAAGGAGATCATAATGGAAAGAAAGGTAGATTTCTACTTCCTTGACCTCGAAGGTTTTGAGATTGGGAGACTCTTGAGAAATATGGGATAGAAGAAAGTATGTTCCTTAGATGTCCCTACCTATCCTGCACTTATGAGAGAATTTTATAATAATGTTGGAAGAGGAGATGGTGGTTTAGTGAGTTATGTGAGAGATAACTGAGTTCACATAACCTCTGAAATCTTGGAAAATATTTTAGAAATGCCTATTGCTGGATTTACGGTCACTCACCCCTCTGATAGATGTGAAGCTTTATCAACAATGTTAGGAAGAGAGGTTAATGAATTGAAGAAATTTTTGCAAATCAGTTAAGTTTGGAGCTGAGACTATTACACAATATCTGCAGTAGTATTTTGTTTTGAAAAACTAGTATATTTGAGTATGTTTTAGAAAGAAATGTAACAATTATGGATTGTGTGCTGAATGGACATCCAATTAACTTGGCTGGGATGATGATTGGATATATGGCAGAGGCCAAAACAAAGAAGAATCCACTCTACCCTATGGAATGGTGCTGACACTAGTTTTTAGGAGACAAAGGGTAGATATCTGAGAAATGAACAACAAAGAAGCTAAGGCACACTGATTACTACAACATTTCTACTCTACACCGCATGGGCTTCAGAAAAATAAATGATCAATGGCAAAGAAGGAGACAGAGTGATGCACCTAAGCTAATCAGAGGAGTCAGGGTTGATATTGATGATGATGATGAGGAGGTCCTCGGGTCTTCAGCACTAGCACATGGACCCTCTACTCCTAGACCATCTGTTCCTCCATCTGGACCAAGCTCTTCATCAGCTCCACCATCGATACATCTTCTGGACCCTCCTCTATTTTTTTTGCTGAGCAAGTCATGCAATTTAAAGAGATAATGAATGTTGCACTTGCCGAACAAGAGGAGAGAATTAAAGAAAATTTTTGGAATCAGCTCTAAGTATAAGACAGCTAGTTTACATTTTGAAAGAAAAGGTAGAGAAATTGAAAAGTCAATCAATGCTTCGACTAATGGTCTGAAATCAGAATTGCAAATCATTTTTGACAAAATCAGAGGTATTGGTGATGATTCAGATACTTACTCCAAATGTAATACAGAGCTTCAAGGAAGAATTGATGTAGCTACCTTCACAGTTGAGAGTTATTGAATGAATTTTTGAAAACTCAGAAGGATGGAATGGGACAGATCTTGGCAGAATTGAAGAGACTTTTAAAGTTTTGAAGTGATGTCTTCCTTCCTTTCCTGCAGATCCAGCCAAGCCAATCCAATCCAACCAACCAAACAAATTATCTTAGTTTATTTTTATAAATCCTTAGTTAGAATCTTAATCCTAGCTTGTATTTAAGATTTCAACTAAAAGTTATGTCATGTTGTTGCTTTGTCTTTGTTTTATATTAAGATTGTATTTCACTTAACTTGTACTTGGTCTTATGTAATCAATGAAAGTTGTATGAGATGCTTCGATGACTTAATGAAATTTCTTGAATATCTTTGAAATGTTTGCATTCTTATTTCATTCTATGATGTTTGATCCTTAATTGGTTAATTTAAATCTCATCCTGAGCAAGGACTACCCCATGCTTCCTTAATTTTTTGTTGATGACAAAAAGGGGAAGAGTTGTATATGCACATACATAGGGGGAGCAATTATTTAGGGGAGCTTATCTAATTTGAATGACTTACTTGAATTGATAATTGGAATTGATTAATTTGAATTGGGGGAGCTTATCTAATTTGAGTGACTTGAATTGAATGACTTGAATTGATAATTGGAATTGATTAATTTGAATTGTATAAATCAATATTTAGAATGAAGTTATTGAATTTCTATTTACTATCATTCTAATTAAAAGTTACTTAAGTTGAAGTTTATGCATCAATTATATGCATATACTTAGTATTTTTGTCATCATCAAAAAGGATGAGATTATTGACCCAATTATTGATTTTGATGAATAACAAAAACCACATGAGTATACTTCTTATGTTACTAATGATTTGATTAAGTATTTGGAATTTAAATATTTATTTAATCAAATCTAAAGAAAATTAAGTTTGAATCCATATCTTGTATCAAGTGTCAAGTTTCAGTAATTAGAGCTGATTCTGAAAGTATTAGAGCCGACTCCGAAGCGTATCGGAAGAGTTTGATACTTTTGACATGGATTAGAGCCAACTCCTGTAGAGATTAGATTCAACTCTAATCAAAATATAGAGAGTCTCATTTCTGCATCAAATTAGAGCCGACTCCTGTAGAAATTAGAGTCGACTCTAATGGTTATACGAAGAGTGGTTTTTCGAGGCTTCATTAGAGCCGGCTCCTGCACGAGAGTGTCGACCCTCGAAAAGCCAGAGCTGACTCTGAGACGAACAAAAGTTTTGTTTTGTACATCCTGAGTTAGAGCCAACTCCAGGTCTTATTAGAGCCGACTCTAATCTTTCATAGATGAATTTCAAAAGTGTTAGAGGCGACTCTAGAGCTTATCCTTTCTCCAACAAACTTCAATGGCTCTTTTTTTTTCATGCTAAATACCTTCTCAAGTACTTTTAATAGCTAGTTTTCATCTAAAAATGAATTTAGAGGAGATTATAAAAGGGAAGCCATTCGACCGTTTTGAGAAGACAAAAAAGAGAGAGAATAGAAGTGAAAATCAAAAGACAAAGTTCAAATCCAAAATCCTTTTGTTCGAAACTAAGTTTAAAGAAGTCTAAAGCATTTAAAAGCTAACTTTGAAGGATTTCTATCAAATCAAAAGGAAAGAAAAGAGCCCTAGTTCTTCAAGAGCCTCTACCTCAATGTTTCTTCAAAAAGCTTCAATGCTATCTTGAGGAAGATCATCTCTGAAGAATAGATTAAAATAAGAAAAGAAAAAAGAAGAAAAGTTTAACTTCAAAAATCTTTTAAATCAGGCTCTTCTATTTCTATCTTAATTATATTATCTTATTTCCTTATTTGAGGAGCTTTATTTTTGTTATAACTATCTTTTAGTTATTCTTGTTGATTGACTCAATCAGGGGACTGAATCAAGGGAGGCAGATCAACCTTGTTCAAGGTAGAAAGTTTGGGATAAGTTTTGTACTGGTGATCCTATGAAAACCGGCTGGGTTCATTGTGATCCTGTTGTAAAATAATAAGTTTGAGTTGTGATCTTGAAAAATAACTTTGCTGTAATCAGGGTGATTATAGTGTGGGCCCTAGAGTTACTTGAGAGTAGATGTAGGTGTAGCTAACATCGAACCACTATAAATTTCGTGTGTTTATCGTGCTTGTCTCTCTTTCTCTCTACTCTATCTTTTTTTACTACTTTGCATTCTTAGCACTATACTCATTGCATATATCCTTGTGCACTATTACTTTAAGAAATTATTTTTAAGTGCTAAATTTTTTAAGAACCCAATTCACCCCCTCCTCTTGGGTTGCCATCTAGGCCAACACTTTGGCTTTTGAATGGCAGTGACTTTAGCTTCTCAAGACCTAGGCAAGGATCTAAAAATTTTTCTTACAAGATCATCGTTAGTATAGGATTTTTCAAGGCTTTTTAGCCCATGAATAATGTTAGTGAATCTTATAAACATATCAGCAATACTTTCATAAGATTTCATTTTAAACAATTTATACTCATGCACAAGCATATTTATTTTAGATTCTTTGACTTGATTGGTACCCTCATGGGTAACTTCAAGTTTATCCCATATATCCTTAGTAGATATGCATGTAGAGATACGATTAATTCATTGGCATCTAAAGAGCATATAATACATTCATGGTTTTAGCATTCATTTGAGCCATCTTCTTATCATGCACATCCCATAACGTTTTTGGTTTAAAAATATCAAGACCATTAGATTTCATAGTGGATGTGTGAGGTCCATTGACTATGATATTCCATAAATCATAGTTAAGTGCTTGAATGAAAATCTTTATTCATGCTTTCCAATATGTGTAATTTATTTTATTGAACAAAAGTGGTCTATTAGTTGACTGTCCCTCAGTCAAAACTGAATCCATTTGGATTGGTAATGATCTTTGGCTCTAAGCTTATTAAAGCAAAAGAAATCATGAGCACTAGGTTCTGATACCCATTGTTGCCCAAATGGTGAATGCCTACCCCTTGGTTCCCTTCCATGAGCTTTGTCGTTTTCCTCTGGAAGTCGAAGCGGAGTAGGTGGCCCAGACCATCATTGGAGAATTGTGGCTCATCTCGTTCCTATATAATTGCCCTCTGCTTGTGCTTGCCCTCCATCGCTCGTTCTTCTTCTTTGCTTTCATCTCGGCGTGGTGCCATTGAGGGCTCTGAGAGCAAGGGGGCAGAGTAAGAGAGGTAGGAGAGCTTGGAACCTTGCAAGGATAGCTGGGAAAGGGGTGTTCGAGGAGATCATCGATGGGGATGTGTACAAGTACTATGCTGATGGGTAGTGGAAGAAATCAGCTTCCAGGAAGTCGGTCTCTATCATCAATCCAATGACAAGGAAGACTCAGTACAAAGTCAAGGGTAATTGACCTCTTTTTTTTTGCGATAACCTATTTCTTGGTTTGCTGAAGTACTTGGCATCTTTTAGTGAGTTTTCAACACAACGATCAGAGACCTACGAAAATGTAAGGGAGCAGGGACCATAGCCCGTACCAGATTGAGTGAGATGCTGCCATGGACGTTATCGAAGACCTGTTTCAAGAACCAGCGGTCCACCACTGCCTCCGGGCTGAGCAGTGCCGGTGGCCGCACCGACATCAACCTACATTTCGATGGAAACCCTAGGTGACACGACCTCCACCAAACTACAATCTTCTCCGCCCAACTATCCTTTCCCCCTCATCTTCTTCCTCTCTCAAACCTAAAACCTAGGATATAGAATCAAGAACGAGAAAAAAAGAAGAACCCTACCAAATTCGAATTTGTTCAACTGGTTGGCGAAATCAAATCCATAAAAAGTTTGCAGGAAAGGTTAGCATCGGGAAACCATGAAGGAAGATCCTAGGTAAAATCGTGGAATGAAGTGAGTTTAGGTATCGAGGGTTTTTTTAGGAAAAAGGGGAAGTGAATTAGGAGAGAAAAAATAGATAATTTTTTTGTTTTATATTAGACTATGTCTTAATTAAAAATATAGTTTTTTTATTATAAGATAATATAAGAATATCTTTTAATTATAGATGTAGTCTTTTAATTTGAGAAAAATTGTGAAAATGTAGTCTAAAATATTAGACTACATTTTTTACTAAAAATGTAGTCTAAAATTAAAAACATAGTCTTTTTCTAAATCCTAGTATAGTCTATTTAACTTTTTGTAATAGTGATTCCATATATCTCTCCAATAATCTTCTTTTAATATCTTTAACGTAGGATGATGTAGGAAAAGGAATTTTTTTTCACAATCCCATATATCTCTCCAACAATCCCATTGTTGGTTTCTTTTGATATCTTTAATATGGGATGATATGGGAAAGAAAAAATTTCTCCCACAATCCCATATATCTCTCTAACAATTGAATAACTTTCACATGGATCCTCCTGATGGAACATGCCTACGATGTTTTTTAGCACTATGTAATCTTTAATTTAAAATAATTTAATTTATTTTAAATAATTATATTATTTAAAAGAGAAATTAATCCAATTAATTTTGTGTGAAAATTAATTTAGAATTCTAAATTCTAAATTAATAATTCAACCCAACATATCATTCAGTTCACATAATTTAATGGAGCAGTTGAGAGGAACTATGAACATTATAATTTTAAGTTTCAATAATTTTGATATTTAATTAACACTTTAATTAAAATATTAAACTTATTAATTTCAAATTACTCCACTATAAAATTAATTATACTCAAATGGATTTGAATTGTCCATTGATATAGTCACTACATATAAATCAATCTTCTATAAATGGTTCATAATTAAAGCTAGGTATTTTTTTGTTAACTTCTTTAATTACATTTTTCTTTATAAGTACCATTGATTCTCTATTGAATAATACATTTATGATCTAATCATAAATTATGCTCTTATTATTCAAGCCCGAATCTTAGGGGAGCCATCCATTAGACTTCTTTAAGATAGAATGGATTTCATCTTTTATATTAATATTTTTAACTATTTATGTTATTATATTTTTAATATATCAAGAATTTGATACTATATTTTTATGCCATTATTTGGTCAAAAAAATAATACAATAAATAGGAGTCTATTAATTACTCAGAATTAAGATCGATTTATATATGATCATCATTGATTAATTTGAATGCTCTATTTTAACAATAAAATTTATTGATGATTCATAATAATCATGTTTTAGTCCTATATAATCAATTAAATTATATAAAATACTCTCATTCCGATAATCTCATTATCAATAATCCAGATCGTTCATTTAGAACATAATGAACCACGCTAATAATTTTAAGTTAAAGATCCTAACTTTAATTTATAATAATGAATAGATTTAGATTATTTTACTTTAAATATTCTCCTCTATATATAATACTAATACAATATTTAAAGTTTAATTAAATAATCTAAGGATTTTTGATATTTATAAAGCATCAAAACATGCATGCAAAAATAATATTAAAATATTCCTCAAATTAATCAACAAAATAATATATTTTATTTATTTATGGGCACATATCCCAATAGATAAATACTGAGAACCAGTTAAAAATCTATCACAATTTTGTTAAGTCATGTATGCATATTTGTGTATCCTTCCAAGCATGTGTCGTCATAATTAATGGTCAAAGAATCAATAAAACTTAAAAGACTCTAAAGGAAAAGAAGCAAATGCCTACCATCCAGACAGGGGTGTAACTGAGTCGAGATAACTCGCGAGTAGCTCAAAATCGACTCAAAAAAATACTCAAAATCAACTTACTGCTTATCGAGTCGAGCTCGAGCTCGAGCTACTCGAGTAAATTTTTGAGCCGAGTTCGAGTATTAAAATACCCAGCTCGAAAGGCTCGTGAGCTTTATCGAGCTTACATAATTTATTTTTTTATCCTTATAATTATAATAAGGTTTAATTAGGAAACAAACCGTCATTCGTCTCAGCCTCTTAGCAATTCAAAATAGGGAAAATGAACAGTCGTTCGTCTCAGTTTCCCCATCGTTCGTGATGGACTGACGGTTCGTCTCACCTCTCAGGCTCTCAGCGGCGATTCAATGCGGGCCCTAGGAGGAAATTAGGGAAAACAAAACCGTTCGTCTCTCGTCCCTAACTCCCTATGAACAGCAAGAGGATAGGGCTCATCTCTAAGAGGTAACTGCCTAACTGGTAAGCCCTATCTCCATTAATCCTTATCTCCATTAAAGATAATGATTTTCTTTAGAGCTTTGGCTCACACTACATAGAAAATAAATATAGCGATGCAAAAATGCATCACTAATGTATCGCTAAACTGGGTTTTGCGATGCATTAGCGATGCAACTGTAGTGTCGCTGTAAGTCTCATCACAGAATGAATTTAGTCGCAATTGTATCGCTAAATAGCGACTCTCAGTGACGCATTTATTGTGTCGCAATATTGCGACGCAACGTCTTTGCGTCGCAATATTGCGACGCAAGGTCGTTGCGTTGTAATATTTAATAATAATATTTTAAAAATATTATTGATGCAATTTCAATCGCTAATGAGTCACTAATTAAATTTTTATAAAAAAATATTAAAAATTAAAAATTAAAATGGTTAAATTTAATATTGCGATGCAACCAGTGCATCACAATATTGCGACGCAACCAAGTGCGTCACAATATTGTGACACTAAGACGTTGCATCGTAATATTTAATAATAATATTTTAGAAATATTAGCGATATAATTTCAGTCGCTAATATGTTGCTAATTAAATATTTTTTTAAAAAAAGATTAAAATTAAAATGGTTAAATTAATATTGCGACGCATTCAATTGCATCGCAATATTGTGATGCAATTGAATGCATCGAAATATTTAATAATAATATTTTAGATATATTAGTGATGCAATTTCAGTCGCTAATGCATCGCTAATTAAATTTTTTTAAAAAATATAAAATATTATAAATTAAAATGGTTAAATTTATAAAAATTATGATCGAAATACTGATATTGATCGAAACACTAATATTAATCGAAATATTCACCATTAAATTTCCAAAAATAATTTATGTATTAAAATTTTGAAGTTTCCATGTACAACACATAAAAAGTAAAGAAAAAAATACATCAAGAATCCACTATCACGATCACGTGGTGGCTGGAAACCCTGCGACATGCGGCTAACCAAATCCCGCATGTGACGCATCTGCTCTCTTATGTCAGAGAGCTCGTGCTGAATGACTTCCGTGCGCTGGTCGAACTTGTGCTGAAGGACTTCCATGCGCTGGTCGAACTCCTGCTGAATCTCCTGCCGAACGTCCTGCCGAACCTCCTGTCGAACCTCCTCCGTAATAGATCTCCGAATGTCCTCTAAACGCTCAGTAGGAATATCGCCAGAATAGTGCGAACTGAAGGCCTGCTGGGGAAAATATGCAGAAGCTCTAGTGCCTAGACCATAGACCATGCGGTCTCTCGGCTGGGTACCAACAGCCTCCAAAAACACACGTTGACTCTCCTCTGATGAGAGTTCGATGGGCGGTCCCCCCATCAGTGGAGTCGACCTACGATGCCTGGGACTGAAGCTCCTCGACTCGTGCCTTTGAATTATAAAATCAACAATAAATGAATCAATAAATTTCTCTAAATAAAATTTTAAAAATTAAACAGATACAATATAAACTAATTTCTTACCGCAACCTCCTGTGATCGTGTATCGACCCAGGAACCGTCCCTCCTGGTGTGTGTCGCCCTGAATAGACGAAACTCACCAGGATCTTCGCCCTCCTGTTCAGACTACAACAATAGAAAGAAAAATTGATATAAATAAAATTATTTGTAAATAACTAAATTAGTAATTAAAATATTTAAGTTTTCTTACCATGCGGCGTCTGTGCTCCTGAATCGAAATAGACTCCGCAGTGTGGCGGGAGAGACCCATGCTAGGACCGCCCCTATCGGATCGGCGGTTCATGCTAGCTGATGCGGACCTCCTGCGCCAGCCATCAGACTGCCACGCCTGCTACCACTCGTGCCAAATACCCTTCAGCACATTGGTAGGATGCTCACCCGATGTCCTCCAATGATGAAGCATGCCGAAGTATCGGTGTGCTGTAAGAGCATTCCATGCTGCCCTAATGGCATCATGGATAGCAGGGTCCCACGTAAACTTTTTTTGCATTGAACTAAATAGTTAGTTTAAGAATTTATTAAGATTAAGAAATTTAAGATAAATTGTATTTAATAAGTTTACCTGAAACTCTAAAAAATAAAACTCTCTCGTGGCTGCAGATACATGGCGCCAATCGTAGCCACTGGGATCAGCACGCCTCTAAAATATGGAGCTGATCTGGCTCGATACATGATGCTGCTCAATAAATATGTTAAAAAATACATGTTTATAGGTAATTGACTTAAAAACATAAACGATATATTTATAATTACTATATACTTACAGCCCATGAGCATCCAGTCCAAGTACGGTGCGGCCGACGGTGGAAGAACTCTCGGATGTATGTGCCAATCAGCTGAATGATAATACTAATGCAGGATCACCGCCGATGGCTGAAAAGACCGAAGGCTGTGCGATGTATGGAGATCCGAACTCTCTATTTCCAAAGCTCATGGGATCTGATGCGGCAGGGCTACGTCTCTGCTCACTCTGTCTGTCGCCGGTAGATCTACCTCGGCCCGTCATACTAAAAATACTAAAGATTCATGAATGTTATTACAATTAATGATTAAATATATAAAAATATAACATTTGTAAAAATAAATTGAATTTGAAAAACCTCTATGTTTAGTCGGTTTCATTTGTTTCATGAAATGTTGGTTCAACATCCGATGCCATATCGGACTGCGATTCAGTTTCATTATCATCGGAAGGAAACCGAACATTTGAATCCGCAATTTCTTGGACATCACTATTTGGATCTCTAAGTGGTATTTAAGAGCCCTTGTGTCGTCCTCAATTGCATGCATTTCTATCTCATCCTCTTGAAATGCAGGACACTCGGCTGATTGACTTGATGAACTCTCATCTAATACGATTGTTGAACGTGGGATGATTTTAGAAACAGCCCACCAATCTCGCTTGTCGTTGCACAAACTTGGATATCCATAGTAAAACACTTGCTGAGCTTGGGATGCAAGGATGAATGGATTACGGTCTTCAATGGCCATTGCAATAGATATTTAATGAAAATATTATCGGTTGTGGACCATGGACCGTTTACCTATAAATTAATAAGCTATTCACAACCAATTCAAAAAATAAAAGCCATTATTGAAATTGATTGAGTGATACTACTCACAAATTCATAAAACCAGTAAGTAAACTCCATTTCTAACTTCTGCCCAATGGCAACTTGACTGATGTCGGGATTCATCTGTGTTGTCTATCACAATACATCCTTATGGGATGATAAGGATTAAAACATATGTTAGTAATTAAATATTATGGTATATTGCAATTTAAATTAGAAGTTCCAATTTAGCATTGAAGTATATACTTACTCAATGTATGGATCGACTTCTCTACAGTTCATTAGGATGTAATAACGTGCTGCATTATACTCCATATCGCTAAGATTTCTTGACTTCTGCGCCCCAAATGAACGTCCGATACCTTTAAAAACTGATATTCTACCATCATTAGGTTCTCTTTCGTCCACACATACGTCATCATTATGACCAACATTTCGGCTCCTCGTATGGATGTGACCCTCAAAGTAATGCGAGGCAAAAGCTGAAACTTCTTCGACTAAGTATGCATTACATATTGAACCTTCAACCCTTGCCTTATTACGCACATTATTTTTTAACTTCTTAAGGTACCTATATGTAAAGGTGAAAAAAAAACTAATGTTCTCACAATGAAATAATATTTGAAATGTTAACATGTCTTACTGATGTATATATTTACCTCTCGAAAGGATACATCTAGCGATACTGCACAGGACCAGCTATGCTCGCTTCGTATGGCAAGTGAACCGGTAAATGCTCCATTGAGTCAAAAAAACTGGAAGAAAAATATTTGCTCCAGCTTGCATAAAATAATTGGAATTTCCTCCTCAAGCCTTGCCATGGATGCAGAAGTAATGATTGCGGCATATAACTCCTTGAAGAACAAGCTGAGCTTCGTTAATGCCTTCCAGACATGGTGTGGAAGCAACTCACGAAAAACTATAGGCAATAACCGTTGCATGAAAACATGGCAGTCGTGACTCTTCATGCCGAACAACTTGAGCTTATGCATGTCCACACACCTATCGATATTTGAGGCATAACCATCTGAAAATTTTAACCCTCTAACCCAGTTACATAATACTTCTCGTGAATTTCTGTCAAGAGTGTAACAGGCTTTAGGATAGGTCCCGTCGGCACTCCTCCTCAAATCACCTCTTCTGCAATAAAGATTAAGTTCTTCTCTTGACTTTGCAGTGTCTTTGGTTTTTCCCGGGATGTTTAGCACAGTGTTAAATATGTTATCAAAGAAATTTTTCTCGATATGCATAACATCCAAGTTGTGCCGGATGAGATTTGTTCTCCAATACAGCAAATCCCAAAATATATGCATCTTCTTCCAGTTATGTTCTTTACATATACGGCCATTTATTCTATCTGCATCTGGTTCCCAAGCATACCTCAACCCCAAATGCTCTATAGTATCAAATATATCCGTGCCAGACCTAACCGGTTCGGCGAATTTTGTGACTGCTTTGTTCTTCCGGAAGGCGGTCAAGTTATGCCTGTAAGGATGATTTGGAGGAAAGAACTTCATATGATTATCAAACCATGACTGCTTACCACTGTTCTGCAATGTAAATGCATCCGAATCATACATGCAATGGGGGCATGCCAGACGTCCAGCAGTGCTTTAACCAGACAACATTGCATATGCCGGGAAGTCACTTATTGTCCACATCAAAGGAGCTCTCATGATGAAATTCTATTTCATAGAAATGTCGTAGGCTATGACTCATGTTTTCTACAACATTTTCAATTCGGCCACCAACGGTTGCAGGAAGACATCAATCTTTTCCTTTGGATTTGATGGTCCTGGAGCCAAAACTGTCAAAAACATTGCAGAATCTTTCATGCACTTCCATGGAGGAAGGTTATATACAGTCAGTATCATAGGCCAACATGAATACTGTTGGCCCGCTTGACCAAATGGTTGGAAGCCATCGGTACAGAGATCTAATCTCACATTCCTTATATCTTCAGCGAAATCAGGATGATTTTCATTGAAATGCTTCCAAGCTTTTGAATCTGACGGATGCCGCATTTCATCCTCTTTAGATTCATGTTTGGCATGCCATCTCATATCAGCAGCTGTAGCCTCAGATCTAAATAATCTCTGCAGGCATGGAGTAAGAGGAAAGTAATGCATCCTCTTGTAAGGCACACTTTTCCTCCTACTTGTACTAGCTCCCCCTTCGCCATTTTTGTACCTCGATCGTCCACAAATCTTACACCATCGCAGCTCTGAGTCTTCACCCCAATATATCATGCAATTGTTCAAGCAATAATCGATCTTATTAACTGGGAGCCCAAGCCCACGCAACAACTTCTTCGTTGAGTAAAAACTGTCTGCTACAATATTATCATTTGGCAAAATTTCATTGATTAACCCAGCTACAGAATTAAACGCCTTTTCTGATAATCGATGTTCTGCCTTAATATTCAACAACCGAGCAGCCGTAGACAACCGGGAGTGGCCCTCACAACTAGGATACAATTCTTGATTTGTAGCACGCAACATATCATAAAATTGCTGTGCATCTGGATTTGGTTCTTCCATAAATGTATTCTAATTGAATTCATTACCCGATGCATTCATCACCATTTCTTCATATGTGTTTAAATTCACAAATGGTTCATCTACGAGAATTGACACTTGTTGGCTTGTAACAACTGCTGGAATTTCCTCTGGTTCACCATGACAGTACCAAACATCGTAATCAGGAACAAACCCCTTTTTACACAAATGCACCTTAACAGTTTTAACATCTCTGTAGGCTTTATTCTGACACCTTTGAAAGTTGCATGGGCATCTAATCCTAGGCCCATCCATCCATTTAGGTTGTCTACATGCAAATGCGATAAATTCTTCCAATCCATTCAAAAAATCTGGATTAAGCAAGCCATCTTTTATCCTTGCATACATCCACGAGCGAGCCCCGCTTATTTTTGACCGACTTATACAATTTCTGGTAAACCATTAAAGAAAACCATATATAAAACTATATTAGCATTACTAAATATATAACTAAATTATTTCTTTTACACAACTAAGGTTAATAACAACCATTTAAATCATTTATAACTAAACCAATTTTCTTTTACACAACTAAGGTCCCTACCCTGCAAGGCCGGGCCACGGCTACGATCCTTGGCGTGCTAGCAAGGACTGAGGCACAGGTTCATACCAAGCTAATGCTAGGGCTTGAGTTCGGTCGGGCCGCAAGGTAGTCCGTTCAATCATGAGACTTCACAAGCATTCAAGTGTCCTAAATTAATTCCACCTTCACTCCATGTCTAAAAGGTAAGGCCATTCAAGAATATTTTTTGTGATATGTTATTCTGCTATTAATTATTATCGATTGGTTACGTTGAAATTTCAGCAGCATTCCCCATATGTTCTCCTAAATGTGTGGCATATATGCCACACTATAAACCGTAATCTTAACCAACGATGATTAATAGTAGACTAACATATCGCAAAAAATATTCTCAAACTATCCTCCAAGACAATTTGAGAATTTGCAAGACTAAGTCTTACAAATTCTTAAACGGGTCTAAAGGTTATAGTGCTGTGAGAAATAATATGAAAATCCAAAGACAATCAAACTTATGCTTGTTATTCAGAAATTCTTGTCAATTCCGTAATAAACTCATTACATAATTCTATGTGAAGACTAAAATATAAATCATTGAAACTACTAATTCGGTGCTGAAAATTAAATAGAACTACAACAAGACGTTCATTCTAGCATTACATAATTTAATGCATCATTCAATTTGAAGCAGGATGTAAATAATTAAGACATAATATGATATTATAAAATCATATTATAATATGATATTATAAATCATTATAAAATTATATTATAATATCAATAAAATTAGAACTCACATATGTCAAATGTTCACCAATAAACTATCATGCATAGTTTAATAGACTAAGAAATTGAACCATGACTATATAAAAATACTAATCAATTATGACTAAAATAATTTAAAACATAATAAGCACTAAATAATCGTAAAGCAATTTCTTTAATTAATTTACTATCGATCAGAATCACTAATTAGCAAATACTACATTGATGTTATATTGCAACAATTATTTATTAGAATACCATAATTTATTGTTATTATTTATATTATATATTATGAACTAATATAAGTTAATATATATTATAATATGATATTAATAAAGTGTCCTAAATTTATTATCATAAACATACTTTTTTATGATCACAGTGAATATTATAAGTTAAAGGGATAATAAATTTATTTTTCTAATTTAATAACAAAAAATTCAAATATTGAATGATATCATAATTTCATATTAATTTATAATGATTTTATTATAAATATTTTTTATTGGTGAAAATGAATATAATATTAAATTTAATATTGTAACAAGAACTTATAATAACATTCTAACAATAAGACATGCATGAAGAAAGCTATTTCGAATTTATTTTAAAATTTCATCAAACCCAAAATAGTTCAATATATTGATGTTATAGAATCATTATTATTATATTATAATATCACATAATATAATATTTTATATAATATTAAAATAATACTATACTGTATTCTAATATTATTGTAATATATTATTTATTTAATATAATAATATTACTATAGGGGTTTTCTAAATTTAATTGATATAATAATATTTTTAAATAAACTATTAAAATTAAAATATTAAAACAACTTACTAAAATATTTTTAATATTAATAATTAAATAGTTTATTCAGTAAAATTAGTTATGAAATATTTTGTAATATTAAAAAATAATATTTTGTAATAAATATTTTTTATTATAATAGTTTATCAATAAATAATAAATTATTAAGATTAAAATATTAAACAGCTTACTAATAATATTTGTAATAAATTTATTTTTTATATTAATTTAATAAAAAAAACCCATCCTTGTTTTTATTTATTTTATTTTTTTGGTGGCCTGGCCATAGGCCACCGTGGCCGGGCCACAGACGGCCACAGCCGGGGCCGTGGCCGGAGAAGATGGGAGGAGGGGGGATTTTCCCCCTATTAAAATTTTTTTTTTTCCCATGGCCTAGCTACTGTGGCCAGGCCACGACCGGCCACGACTGGTCACGGCCGCAGCCGTGGCCATAGAAGATGGGAGGGGGGGGAGGGGTTCTCCTCTGTAAATTAATTTTTTCCCGTGGCCTGGCCACTGTGGCCAGGCCACGATCGGCCATGGCCGCGGCCGGAGAAGACGAGAGGGGGGATTCCCCCCCACTGTTAAATATTTTTTTCTCGTGGCGTGGCCACTGTGGCTAGGCCATGACTGGCCACGGCCGCAGCCGTGGCCGGAGAAGACGGGAGGGGGGGGGGGTTCCCCCATGTTAAATTAATTTTTCCCGTGGCCTAGCCACTGTGGCCAGGCCACGACCGGCCGCGGCCGCTGTCGCGACTGTGGCCGGAGAAGATGGGAGGGGGGGGGGGGGGTTCCCCCTGTTAAATCAATATTTTCCTGTGGCCTAGCCACTTTGGCCAGGCCACGACCGGCCACGGCCACGGTCGTGGCCGAAGAAGACGGGAAGGGGGGGATTTCCACCCCACTGTTAAATTTTTTTTTAGAGGGAGGGAGAGGAGTACCTGGCGAGTGATTTGGGTGCCGGAGAGCCGCCGGACGTAGGGAAGACGGAGGACGAGAAAGGAGAAGGCGGGAGGGGGGGTTCGGGCTTGTGAGGAGGAAGAAGAAGAGGGGGATCCGCACGGATTTATGAATCAGGATTAGCGACGTAAGATTGCATTGCTAATATGTCGCTAATCAGTGATGCTAATTATACATCGCTGATTGCATCGCTAAGTTGCCGCCATTAGGCATTTTGGCGAGAAATTAGCGACGCATCTGATTTGCATTGTAATATTGCGATGCATAAGCTATGCATCGCAATATTAGTTTAAAAATTTAATATTACAAATATTGCGACGCAGGCATTATGCGTCGCAATATTGCGACGCAAATGCAATGCGGCGCAATATTTATATTATTAAATTAATAAACTAATATCAATATTGTGACGCATAATGGAAGCATCGCAATATTGCGACGCATAATGGAAGCATCGCAATATTGCGACGCATAATGGATGCATCGCAATATTATTTGTTAATTTAAAACTAATATTGCGACGCATACATTATGCGTCGCAATATTGCGATGCAATCATAATGCATCGTAATATTAGTTTGTTAATTTAAAACTAATATTGCGATGCATCCATTATGCGTCGCAATATTGCGATGCAATCATAATGTGTCGCAATATTAGTTTGTTAATTTTAAACTAATATTGCGATGCATCCATTATGCGTCGCAATATTGCGACGCAATCATAATACGTTGCAATATTAGTTTATTAATTTAAAACTAATATTGCGGCGCATCCATTATGCGTCGTAATATTAGTTTGTTAATTTGAAACTAATATCGCGACGCACGCGATATTAGTTTTAAATTAACAAACTAATATTGTGATGCATCCACTATGCGTCGCAATATTGCGACGCAATTATACTGCGTCGTAATATTGATATTAGTTTATTAATTTAAAACTAATATTGCAACGCATCCGTTATGTATCGTAATATTGCGATGCAAATACGTTGCATCGCAATATTAGTTTATTAATTTATAAACTAATATTGCGATGCATTATAGCTTGGATCTGACCGCTGCGATCCATCCGATCGGCGACGATCCGACGGTTGCGATCGATCTAAGCCATGATCCCGATCTGCAATGATCGATCCGATGGTTGCGATCCATCCGATCGGCGATGATATCAGACGGTTGCGATCGATTGAACCCATGATCCCGATCGGCGATGATCGATCCGACGATTGCGATCCAACTAATCAGCGACGTTCCGACGGTTGCGATCAATCTAGGCCATGATCCCAATCGGCGATGATCGATTCGACCGTTGCAATCCAACCGATTGGCGATGATCCGACGGTTGCGATCGATCCAAGCCATGATCCCGATCAGCGATGATCGATCCGACCGCTGCTATCGATCCGATCGGTGACGATCCGACGGTTGCAATCGATCCAAGTCATGATTCCGATCGAGGATGATCGATCCGACCGTTTCGATCCATCCGATCGGCTATGATATTCGACGGTTGGGAGTTATCCAAGCCATGATCCCGATCGGGGATGATCGATCCGACCATTACATATAGAACCGATCGGTGACGATCCGACGGTTGCGATCGATCCAAGCCATGATCCCAATCGGCGATGATCGATTCGACCGTTGCAATCCATCCGATCGGCGACGATCCAACAGTTGCGATCGATTAAAGCCATGATCCTGATCGGCAATGATCGATCCGATCGCTTCGATCCATTCGATCGGTGATGATCGGACGGTTGCGATCGATCCAAGCCATGATCCCGATCGGCGATGATCGATCCGATGGTTGCGATCCATCCGATCAGCGACAATATCCGATGGTTGCGATCGATTGAACCCATGATCCCGATCGGCAATGATCGATCCGACGGTAGCGATCCAACTAATCGGCGATGATCCGATGGTTGCGATCGATCCAGGCCAGGATCCTAATTGGCGATGATCGATCCGACCGTTGCGATCCAACCGATCGGCGACGATCCGATGGTGGCGATCGATCCAAACCATGATCCTGATCGGCGATGATCAATCCGACCGCTGCTATCGATCCGATCGGTGATGATCCGATGGTTGCGATCGATCCAAGCCATGATCCCGATCGGCGATGATTGATCCGACCGCTGTGATCCATCTGATCGGCGATGATCCGATGGTTGTGATTGATCCAAGCCATGATCCCGATCGATGATGATCGATCCGATGTTGCAATCCATCCGATCGGGACGATATCCGACGGTTGCGATCGATCCAAGCCATGATTCCGATCGGGGATGATCGATCCGACCATTGCGATCCATTCGATCGGTGACGATCCGACGGTTGCGATCCATCCGATCAGCGATGATATCCGATGGTTGTGATCGATTGAACCCATGATCCCGATCGGCGATGATCGATCCGACAGTTGCGATCCAACTAATCGGCGATGATTCGACGGTTGCGATCGATCCAGGCCATGATCCCAATCGACGATGATCGATTCGACGATTGCGATCCATCCTATTGGCAATGATATCTGACGGTTGCGAGTGATCCAAGCCATGATCCTGATCGATGATGATCGATCCGACCGTTGCGATCCAACTGATCGGCAATGATCCGACGGTTGCGATCAATTCAAGCCATGATCCCGATCCGCGATGATCGATCTGACTATTTCAATCCATCCGATCGGCTATGATATCCGGCGATTGCGAGTGATCCAAGCCATGATCCTGATCGATGATGTTCGATTCGACCACTGCGATCCATCCGGTCGGTGACGATTTGACGGTTGCGATCGATCCAAGCCATGATCCCGATCGGTGATGATCGATCTGACTGTTGCCATCCATCTGATCGGCGATGATCCGATGGTTGCGATCGATCAAAGACATGATCTTGATCGGCGATGATCGATCCGACCATTGCGATCCATTCGATCGGCGACGATATCCGACGGTTGCGAGTGATCCAAGCCATGATCCCGATCGGGGATGATCGATCCGACCATTACAAATAGAACCGATCGGCGATGATCCGACGGTTGTGATCGATCCAAGCCATGATCCCGATCGGCGATGATCGATTTGACCATTGCGATCCATCCGATCGGTGATGATCTGACAGTTGCGATCGATCAAAGCCATGATCCTGATCGGCGATGATATCGGACGGTTGTGATCAATCCAAGCCATGATCCCGATCGGCGATGATCGATCCGATGGTTGCAATCCATCCGATCGGCAACAATATTCGACGGTTGCGATCGATTGAACCCATGATCCCGATCGGCGATGATCGATCCGACAATTATGATCCAACTGATCGGCGACGATCCAATGGTTGCGATCGATCCAAGCCATGATCCCAATCAACGATGATCGATTCGACAGTTGTGATCCATCCGATCGGCGATGATATTCGATCGGTTGTGATCGATCCAAGCCATGATTCCGATCGGCGATGATCGATCTGACCACTACGATCCATCAGATCGGCGACGATCCGACGGTTGCGATCGATCAAGCCATGATCCCGATCGGCGATGATCGATCCGACGGTTACGATCCATCCGATCTGCGATGATCTAACAGTTGCGGTCAATCCAAGCCATGATCTCAATCGGCGATGATCGACGACGTACACTGCCGTGGCCGGCAAGAAAGGAGAGAACCACTTTATATTTTTGTTATTTTTTTTCACGGGAGGGGTTGTGGAAAAAAATCCCTTTTTTTTAATTTTATCGGCGGCCTGGCGGTGGCTAGGCCACGGCCTTGGTTGCCGACCACGGCCATGAAAAAAATTATTATTTTTTGTTATATGCATCACTAAATTAATGATTTATTTTTTAATTTTCTGGGTTTTTGCATCGTTATATTAAAAATTAAATTTTTTATTTTTTTGGTATATGCGTCGCTATTGCGTCACTAAATAGCGATGCAACCATTGTGTCGCTATATTAACAAATTATTTTAAATTTTTTGGGTTTTTGCATCGCTAATGCGTCGCTATATTGCGACGCAAAATGTGCATCGCAATATAGCGACTCAATGTTGCATCGCTATACTAAAAATTAAATTTTTAATTTTTAGTATTTGCATCACTATTGCATCGCTGAATAGCGACGCAATAACTGCGTCGCTATATTAACGAATTTTTTTAAATTTTCTGGGTTTTAGCAATGCAATAATGCGTCGCTATATTGTGACGCAAACAGTTGCGTCGCAATATAGCGACACATTATTGCGTCGCTATATTGAAAATTAATTTTTTTTATTTTTTTGTTAAATGCATCGCTAAATAGTGATGCAATCACTACGTCGCTAAATAGTGATGCAATCACTACGTCACTATATTAATGATTTTTTTTAAAATTAAAATGGTTTTTGCGTCGCTAATGCATCGCTATATTAAAAAATATATATTTTTTATTTTTTTATTATTTGCATCGCTATTGCGTCGTTAAATAGCAATGCAATCACTCCGTCACTATATTAATGATTTTTTATTTTTTAGTTTTTACATCGCTAATGCGTCACTATATTGTGATGCATTATTATTGTGTCGCTAATTGAGTCGCTATTTTTTTTTCTCGCTGAGTTGTCGCAATTGGTCATAATTTAGTGACGCAAAAATGCGTCGCTAAATTGGCATCGCCATTTCTGATTTTTCCTGTAGTGTCAAAAATTTGGTGTGAACTGTGAAGGTTATGGACTTGCAGTGGATTGGAGGTTGGAAGGAGCCATCTTTGTTGAAGCCGAATTTACCGTGGATTTAATCTGATAGAACCCACGGTAAGACCTTGGAAATTAATCTATATGCTCTCTGATAATTTATCTTAATTTTTTTTTAATTTTTTTGGCAATCTTTGTTCAGGAAATAGACCATCGTCCGTCGGTTAGATTTTCTTCCCTTCGGTGGCGAATACGATAAGGACACAAGGTAATAGACCTCTAAAATCCCTAAATCCCTTCTTTGCTTCTTCTTGAATTATAGAATCATTTAGGAAGGATAGAGTGAGCTTTGTGGGAATAGGTTGCTTAAAAATTATTTTTAAAATTTTTATACTGAAATTTGAGTCGAGTCAAGCTTGAGTACATCGAGTATTTCATCGAGCTCGAGCTTGAGCTTGAAATAAAAAACTCGATCGGGCTCGAGTCGAGTTTCGAGCTTCAAATTTTAGAGTCGAGTCGAGCTCGAGCTTAGCACTGTATCGACTCGACTCAGCTCGATTACACCCCCACATCCAGATTAAAAGATTTAGAGAGAAAGAGGATTGCACGCAGAGATGTCATGAGACCAAAGATTTTTGGAATGCACTTTAGCCAAAATGCAGGTTCATCAAAAAGAGTTTGGATTATATTGACCCAATTATTGATTTTGATGATTAATAAAAGAGTATATTCATTTTTGTTTCTAATAGATTTAACAAGTGTTTCAGGGATTAAAATGTTTGATCAATCAAAATGGATAAAGAAACATATTTTGAATCAATATTTTTTAAAATTTTTTCATAGTTTAGAGCATGGAGTCGTGTTTTATGGACTTTCTGGAGCCGACACTTACAGTTTTGGAGCCGAATCCCGAAAGCGACGAGCCGACACTTACCTTTTTTGGAGCCGACTCCTTAACAACTTTTTCTTTACTATTTTTGAACACCCGACTTGGAGCCGACACCTGAAAAGTTGGAGCCGACTCCAACCTGTCAGGAACAGATTTTTTATCTGTCAGAACGTACTTCAACAGTAAGATTTCTTTTCACATAACCTCTAACGACTATTTTCTTTGTGTGTAGAAGAATCCAAATATCTCCAACGACTATTTTTTTCCACCTAATACCTGGATTAAGAGATCTATAAAAAGGGGGGAACCATCCGTTTGAAGGTGGTGAAACAGAGAGAGAAAAATAGATTAAAAAATCTAAGATATCTTGAGCAAGAAATCAAAGAGGGAAGAGTCAAAGCTCAAATCCATCATTCTCAGAAAGCTCAAAGAGAAATCCATAAGCTTCTTAAGTTTAAATCAAGAAGATTTCCAATATTTGAAGAGAGAAAGCAAAAGCCCCAAATCCTCATCTTCTCAACTGCAAGTTTCTGAAGAATCTGAGCTGAGGCCCTGATTCAATCTTTCAAAGGAGAAGAGAAAAAGAAGAAAGAAAAGAAGAAAAGCACACATTCAAAGATCTTCAAACAGGCTTTTCTGAACCTTGTTTATTTTTTTATTTGCTCATTTGAGGAGCTGCTGTGTACTTAAACTCTATTCTCATTTATTGTTTGCTAGTTCAATCAAGGGATTGAATTAGTGGAGGTGGTATACCTCGGTACAAGCTAAGGATAGCTTGTGGTTGGGTTTTGTGCTGGTGAGCCCGAAAAACCAGCTGGGTTCATTGTGATCCCGAGGGAAACAACAAGTTTTGAGTTGTGAGCTTGTAAAACAACTCGACTGTAATCAAGTAGATTATAGTGTGGACCCAAGTGATACTTGGGAGTGGACGTAGGTGTTGGATACACCGAACCACTATAAAATCCTTGTGTTTGCCGTGTTTTGACTCTCTCTCTCTATCTCTTTATTTGTGCTTAATATTATCTGCACTTAATTTCATTTATTCCAAAGCACATAGTTTCAAAAGGTTAAATTTTTAAGAACCCAATTCACCCCCCCTCTTGGGTTGCCATCTGGGCCAACAATTGGTATCAGAGCTAGTGCTCATTGTTTATTTGATCACACGATCAAGAGCTAAAGATCCAAATGGCAGCTCAAGCTGGATCTTCATTTGCTGAAGGTCATCTACTAATAGACCTCCTTTGTTTAATGGTTCAAATTATTCTTATTGGAAAGCTAGAATGAAAATTTTTATTCAAGCTTTAGATTATGAACTTTGGAGTGTAATCACAAATGGACCAAGCACACCCACACACTTAGTAGATGGTTCAATAGTTCCTAAACCGAAAGGGATTGGAATGAGAACGATAGGAAAATGGCTCAGCTTAATGCAAAAGCCATGAATGTTTTATATTGTGCTTTAGATGCTAATGAGTTCAATAGAATCTCTACATGTATTTCTGCAAAAGAAATTTGGGATAGATTAGAAGTTACCCATGAGGGTACTAACCAAGTTAAAGAATCTAAAATCAATATTCTAGTGCACAAGTATGAATTGTTTAGCATGGAACAAAATGAAACCATCACATGCATGTACACTAGATTTACTGATATTGTAAATGGTCTAAAAGTCTTGGCAAGACTACACTAACTCTGAATTGGTTCGTAAAATTCTTAGGTCTCTTCCAAGGACATGGGAAGCAAAGTAACTGCAATCCAAGAAGCCAAGGACCTCAACACTTACCTTTGGAAGGAGCTACTTGGATCATTGATGACCCATGAGTTGACCATGAAGCAACATCAAGAGGAGAAAGTCAAAAAGAAGAAAATAATTGCCCTTAAAGCTGCAGAAAAGAAAAAGCAGCAGTGAGGAAGAAGAGGAAGATGATGAGACAGCTCTCTTACTAGAAATTTAAGAAATTTATGCAAAGAAGGAGACCCTTCCATAAGAAAAGATATGGAACAAAATGGAAGGAGAAAGAAAAAGAGAAGGACAAGGAAAAGAAAAAGAGAAAGACCCCTCATATGTTATGAATGTAAGAAACCGGGCACTTTAGATATGATTGTCCTCAACTGAAAAAGGGGCACAAGAAGAAGAAAAAGGCATATGTTGCAACATGGAGTGAAAGTGATGAATCCTCATCCGAGGAGAACAAAAGAAGTTGCAAACATTTGCTTTATGGCAAACGACGACAATGAGGTAAGTTCTGAAACACCTTGTGATGATTTTACTTTTGAAGAATTATATGATGCATTTAATGAATTAGTTAGTGATTTTAAAGTTTTAAAAAAGAAGAAAAATCTTTAAAAAATGATAATTTAAATCTTGCTAAAGAAAAGAATAAACTAACTCATGAAGTTGAAAAACTAAAATCTGAAAATGAAATTTGCTAAAAGATAAAGAGTTAATTTCTAATGAAAATGTTAATTTAAAGAAGAAGTTGATAAATATAAAATATAGTTGATAAATTTACATATAGCTCTGAAAAACTTAATTTGCTATTGAGTAATCAAAGGGCTATATTTGATAAGGCTGGATTAGGTATAGACCTAATAAGAAACAAAAGTATGTTAAAAACTTTTTTAGAAAAAAACAGGATAAGAATGATTTTTCATGTTATTGTTGTAACAAAAAGGACATAAAGCCTATGAATGCAATTTAGAAAACTTAATAAGAATTTAAGTATTAAAGGAAAGAAAATATGGGTTCCGAAAGGAACAATCTTTGTTGCTACTAACCATGAAGGACCCAAGAAAGCTTGGGTACCTAAACAGAAAGTTTGATTACTTTGCAGGAGTGTCTTGCGGCCAAAAGATCAAAACGAAAGTGGTATCTTGATAGCGGCTGCTCAAGGCACATGACGGGTGACAAGGAGCAATTCATCACCCTTGAAGATAAAAGAGGAGGAGTTGTCACATTTGGAGATAATGGTAAAGGCCAAATTATGGGATTTGGTAAAATTCAGATAACTCCCTTTACTTTTATAGAAAATGTTTTATGTAGATGGCTTAAAGCATAATTTAATTAGTATTAGCCAATTGTGTGATAAAGGTTTCAAAGTTTCATTTGAAGCTTCTATCTGCACTGTTTCTAATCCCATTGACAATAGCATTGTATTTATTGGTAATAGAAATGGCAATGTATACTTAATTGATTTAGACAATTTGTCTACTAATAATCATTGCTTAGTAGCTAACAATGCTAATGCTAATGAGATTGGATGGTTATGGCATCGTAGATTAGGTCATGCAAGCACACACCTAATTTCAAAATTAATTAAATGGATTTAGTTAAAGATCTTCCAAAGCTAGATTTTGAAAATAACAGAATTTGTGATGCATGTCAATTAGGCAAACAAACTAGAAACTCTTTCAAATCAAAAATGTAGTTTCCACTTCTAGGCCATTAGAGCTACTTCATATGGACCTTTTTGGACCTACTAGAACCACTAGTCTAGGAGGAAAGAAATATGGTCTTGTGATAGTAGATGATTATTCTAGATACACTTGGGTATGTTTTGGCTCATAAGGATGAGACTTTCTCAATATTTCTGAAATTTTTCAAGAAAGTCACTAATGAGAAAAACAACACCATAGTGTCTCTTAGAAGTGATCATGGCACTGAATTTGAAAATCACTTATTTGAAAATTTCTGCACTGAACATGGCATTCATCATAATTTTTCTGCACCTAGGACACCACAACAAAATGGAGTTGTAGAAAGAAAAAATAGGACTCTAGAAGATATGGCCCGTACCATGCTATGTGAAAGCAACCTACCAAAGTACTTCTTGGGCGGAAGCTATAAACACGGCATGTTACATTCTTAATAGAGCCCTAATTAGGCCAATCCTTAAGAAAACACCTTATGAATTATGGAATAATAGAAAACCAAAGATAGTTATTTTCATGTATTTGGCTGTAAATGTTTTATTCATAATAATGGAAAAGATAATCTTGGTAAAATTTGATGCAAAATCTGATGAAGGCATATTCTTAGGATATTCAACAACTAGTAAAGCCTATAGAGTATTTAACAAGAAAACTTAATTGTAGAAGAATCTATTCATGTAGCTTTTGATGAGTCTTTAGCATCAAGTTCAGAAAAATTGATGATGAGGAAGATACAAATATACTAGAAAGAGATATTAAAAATTAAATATAGATGTATCTTCAGATCATGAACAAGAAGCTAAAGATGATGATTCACCTAGGATGATGATATTGATACTAATCATAATGAAGTAGATCTTCCTAGAGATTGGAGATATGCCTATGGTCATCCAAAGGAATTGATTATTGGTGATCCATCTCAAGGAGTAAGAACTAGGTCATCTATGAGGAATATCAATAATCATCTTGCATTTGTATCTCAAATTGAACCTAAAACTATTGAAGAAGCTGAAAAAGATAGTAATTGGATGCTAGCTATGCAAGAAGAATTAAATCAATTTACTAGGAATAATGTATGGTCCTTAGTTGATAGACCTAAAGGTCATTCAGTTATAGGATCTAAATGGGTATTTAGAAATAAATTGGATGAAAATGGCATAGTAATTAGAAATAAAGCTAGATTAGTTGCAAAAGGATATAATCAAGAAGAAGGAATTGATTTTGATGAAACTTTTGCACCTGTAGCTAGATTAGAAGCAATTAGATTACTACTTGCATTTGCATGTCATATGAACATAAATTTATTTCAAATGGATGTTAAAAGTATTTTTAAATGGTTTTATAAATGAGGAAGTATTTGTGGAACAACCACCTGGTTTTGAAGATCATGAATTTCCAAATCATGTTTTTAAATTGCACAAAGCACTATATGGTTTAAAACAAGCACCTAGAGCTTGGTATGATAGGTTAAGCAAATTTCTGATTGAAAATGATTTTACTAGAGGAAATGTAGATAAAACCTTATTTTTGAAAAGAAAAGACAAAGACTTATTAGTAGTACAAAATATGTAGATGATATTGTATTCGGTGCTACTAACAATCTTTTGTCAAGAATTTGCTAAGTTAATGCAGGGTGAATTCGAAATGAGCATGATGGGAGAACTCAACTTCTTCCTAGGACTTCAAATCAAACAAAGCAAAGAGGGGATTTTCATCAACCAAACAAAGTACACAAAGGAACTTCTCAAGAAGTTTGGAATGGAATCAATCAAACCCCTTGGAACACCTATGAGTCCTTCATGCAAATTAGACAAAGATGAAGATGGTAAGAAGGTAGATCAAAAATACTATAGAGGTATGATCGGATCTCTACTTTACTTAACAGCAAGTAGACCAGATATCATGTTTGCTGTTTGTCTATGTGCTAGATTTCAATCAGAACCTAAAGAATCTCACTTAATTGCTGTGAAAAGAATTTTAAGATATCTAAGTGGAACTAAAAATGTAGGATTATGGTATTCTAGAGACTCAACACTAAACTTAATTGCATATTCTGACTCTGATTATGCTGGATGTAAACTAGATAGAAAAAGTACAAGTGGTGCATGTCAATTCTTAGGAAGTAACTTAATCTCTTGGTTTAGCAAAAAGCAAAATTCGGTTGCATTATCTACTGCTGAAGCAGAATATGTTGCAGCTGGAAGTTGCTGTGCTCAAATCCTTTGGATTAAGCGACAACTTGAAGATTATGGCATAACACTTGATAAAACTCCTATTAGATGTGATAATACAAGTGCAATCAATTTAACTAAGAATCCAATCCAACATTCAAGAACTAAACACATTGAAATTAGATATCATTTTATAAGAAACATGTAGCTAACAATGAAATTTGCCTTGATTATGTTAGTACTGAAGAACAATTAGCTGACATATTTACAAAACCTTTGAGTGAAGAGAGATTTTGTTATCTTAGAGGTGAATTAGGGATTTGTGATCCTTTGGAATGACTTTGAAACCCTTAAGGAATGACTAGATTTCTATCAATTTCTTGAGATTCCTTTCATATTTTTAAGGACAATTTATCTAGTCATTTGAGCAATTTGATTCTCCATATTTCAAAGATTTTTTAAAAATTTATTGATTTATTTGACAAGTTTCGATATTTGAAACTCATTTATTTTTCTCTGAAACTGTCAGTGGAGTCGACACCTCAATTTGAGGAGTCGACACCTCTTCTGTGTCGCTCTCGGTCTCTGACCTTGAGCCGACACCCGCTTAAGTGGAGCCGACTCCAGTTCGGGCGCTAACTGTGTTAGCGACTTGGAGTCGACACCCGACTTTGCGGGAGTCGACACCTGGTGGTCCCAAATTGACTTTATTAGGGCAGAGTCGACACCTTCTGATTTTTATCTTCTCCAAACCCTTTCCAAATCCTCTCCAAACCCTCTCCAAACTTTCAAAGCCAAATACTCCCCAAATCAATCATTCCCTAAGATTTCTATGGCACCTAAGCATAGGGGATCGGTCTTTGATGCTCCCGTTGCTAAGAAAGCGTACGGCGAGGCGTCCCGTCCATGAGCCCACTCCAGTGACGATTCTTCATCAACTCCTTCAGATAATCCTGGCCCCTCATCTCCATAGGTAGATACCCTAGCTGGGCGAGTTATTACCATGGGTAGGAAAGTGATTTTGATTTCTTTGAAACCGAGGGTTTTGATATTGGTAGACAGATTAAAGAACTCGGTTGGGATAAAGTTTGTTCTTTGGATGTTCCTACTTATCCAGCTCTTGTCAAAGAATTTTACTGAATTTATCTAGAGGAGACGGTGGGATTGTTAGTTCAGTAAGAGGAAAGAGAATTCATCTTACTTTTCAAATTTTAGGAAATCTGTTAAGTATTCCTGTCACTGGTTTTGTTGCAAACATTCACAGTGAGAGATCGGCTGCTTTATCAAGAATGTTAGGAAGAGAAATAACTGAATTTGAAGAGGTTAGGGCAAACCAATTGCCACTTGAGCTTAGGCTGTTACATAACATCTATAGTAGGATTCTATTTCCCAAGACTGGCCATTTTGAGTATGTCTCAGAGCGAGACATTGTTGTCATGGATAGTATCTTGATAGGTCAGCCTATAAATCTTGCTGGGATGATGATATGGTATATGGCTGAGGCCGGGGGCAAGAGAGATCTTCACTGCCTTATGGAATGATCCTAACCTTGGTTTTTAGAGTCAAGGAGTAGTTATTTCTGAAAAGATTCGAAGAACCTAAGGCACACTGACTACTACAGCTTAGCCACTGTGCACAGGATGGGTTTTGTGAAAGTAGATGGTAAATGGGAGAGAAAAGGTCATACTGGCAACAGGGTTGCTGAGACTAATGTGCCTGGCCCTTCTGAGGCAGGACCATCTGTGAGACATAGCTCACCAGAGCCCAGTCAGGATGTACCTCCAGCTCCACCTGTTCCTTCTACTTTTGTTCCGTCATCTGTTGGTTTTTCAGATATTCAGTTAGAACAGCTTAGAAGTATTTTTGCCACTCACAAGGAAGAGATGAAATCTGAGTTAGATAGCCAGTTCATGAACTTGAGAGAGACTCTATTCTTTGGATGAAAGAGTTAGAAAATTGAGTCTACTCTTGGAGCCTCCGCTGAATCTTTAAAGAATGATCTCAAGAACATTTTTGAAGAACTTAAAGATATTGGTGGAGACTCAGAGACTTATTCCAAATGTAATGCTGAGCTTCAGGATAAAATTGCATCTGCATGTACATTTGTTGATGAAAGACTGAAGGCTTTTGTCAAGACTCAGAGTGAAGGAATGGAAAGAATAGTAGAAGAATTGCAAAGACGAATTAGAACTAACTTTTGATTATCTTGTAATGAAATTTCTTTGATATTGTTGAAAGATGATGTTTAGTCTAGTTTGATGTAATGAAGTTTCATTTTGTAAAATGATGTAATGCTTGACTTCTTGATGTAATGAACTTATTTGATACTTAATGAATGTCTTTTGATCTTTGAAGTAACTATCAATTTTGTCATTTCACTTGAAACTTCTTGACCTTTTTGTTGATTACAAAAAAGGGGAGAAGTAATCAAGTATTTAATAATATATGCATTGAATGAAAACAAAAAAGGGAAAAGTATTTAGCTTTTGTATATGCATTAAATCAAATAAGCTTAATTAATTGCACATAAGGAGAAGTAATTGAAATTTCAATTCTATATATGCATTGAAAGGATGAATAGATGTTAAAATAGATATAATTGTTTAATTGGTATCAAACATTAAAAGTTTACTGTTAAAAGGAAGAATATGTTAAACTGAGTATCATAGGGGAGCTACCTCATTCAGGGGGAGCTTACCTGTGAGGAATAAATATTGAGAATTTGATTTGAAAATCTTATGTTTAATCATGCATATACTCAATGTTTTTATAATCATCAAAAGGGGGAGATTGTTGACCCAATTATTGATTTTGATGATTAATAAAAGATATGAGTATATTCATTTTGTTTCTAATAGATTTAACAAGTGTTTCAGGGATTAAAATGTTTGATCAATCAAAATGGATAAAGAAACATATTTTGAATCAATATTTTAAAAGGAATTTTCAAAGTTCAGAGCCTGGAGTCGACACCCAAATAGGGAGCCGACCCCAAGGCGTATCAGAAGGTTTCTGAGATTTTGGCATGGTCCGGAGTCGACACCCAAGGTTTCGGAGCCGACTCCAACCTGAGATACAGAGAAGTGCATTCTGTTTCAGTTTCTGGAGCCGACACATAGAATTCGGGAGCCGACACCTGAGATTTCGGAGCCGACACCTGAGTTTCTGGAGCCGACTCTAACATGAGAATAGAGAGTGTGTTTTATGGACTTTTCTGGAGCCGACACTTACAGTTTCCGGAGCCGACTCCCGAAAGCGAAGAGCCGACACTTACCTTTTTTGGAGCCGACTCCCCAACAACTTTTTCTTTACTATTTTTGAACACCCGACTTGGAGCCGACACCTGAAAAGTTGGAGCCGACTCCAACCTGTCAGGAACGGATTTTTTATCTGTCAGAACATACTTTAACGGTAAGATTTCTTTTCACCTAACCTCTAACGGCTATTTTCTTTGTGTGTAGAAGAATCCAAACATCTCCAACGGCTATTTTTCCCACCTAAAACCTGGATTAAGAGATCTATAAAAAGGGGGGAACCGTCCGTTTGAAGGTGGTGAAACAGAGAGAAAAATAAATTGAAAAATCCGAGATATCTTGAGCAAGAAATCAAGAGGGAAGAGTCAAAGCTCAAATCCATCATCCTCAGAAAGCTCAAAGAGAAATCCAAAGCTTCTCAAGTTCAAATCAAGAAGATTTCCAACATTTGAAGAGAGAAAGAAAAAGCCCCAAATCCTCATCTTCTCAACTGCAAGTTTTGAAGAATCTGAGCTGAGGCCCTGATTCAATCTTTCAAAGGAGAAGAGGAAAAGAAGAAAAGCACACATTCAAAGATCTTCAAACAGGCTTTTTTGAACCTTGTTTATTACTTTGTTTATTTGCTCATTTGAGGAGCTGCTGTGTACTTAAACTCTATTCTCATTTATTGTTTGCTAGTTCAATCAAGGGATTGAATTAGTGGAGGTGGTATACCTCGGTACAAGCTAAGGATAGCTTGTGTTGGGTTTTGTGCTGGTGAGCCCAGAAAACCAGCTGGGTTCGTTGTAATCCTGGGGGAAACAACAAGTTTTGAGTTGTGAGCTTGTAAAACAACTCGACTGTAATCAAGTAGATTATAGTGTGGACCAAAGTGATACTTGGGAGTGGACGTAGGTGTTGGATACACCGAACCACTATAAAATCCTTGTGTTTGCTATGTTTTGACTCTCTCGCTCTATCTCTTTATTTGTGCTTAATATTTATCCTGCACTTAATTTCATTTATTCCAAAGCATATAGTTTCAAAAGGTTAAATTTTTAAGAACCCAATTCATCCCCCCTCTTGGGTTGCCATCTGGGCCAACATATATATTAATCAATTCATATAAGTCCCTCTTTTTATAGAATTCTTGCAACATTTGGATACTGCACTAGAGATAAAGATACATCGATCCATTCTCCAACGTATGGTAGGAAAAATGTGACTCTTCATAGGATTGTCACACCCTATATCCGAGAAAAATTTAAAATGTAACAATCCATTTAGAATTAAATTATTATCATGAAAGGAGTTGAACTCAAATAATTCTATAAAATTTAATGAATATAACTAACAAAAATAGATTCAATATTCATTCAATAAAATTAGTCAAATTTCATTATAAGGTCAATAACAACATCTAACATGGGATCTTGGTACCAGATATACTAAATATTCTTAAATTAAACTAACTAATCATAAAAAATTAATTAAATCTTGGACCAGCCTTTACCCAAAATTCTTCTTATTTTTTGGTCTCTAAATAGCAAAGCTTAGTAAGCAACCTCTAATCATGCTTAAAAGAACAAGTAATTAGCAACTTAATTCAATTTAAAATACCTGCATAATATGATGTTTAAATATCATTTTCATAAACAATTTTAATAGAAAAATGCATGTCAATTAAAGTAACAATATGAAGTTTAAAAACTTAAAGTTTTCATTCTAAAAGTGTGATAATAACTTTATAGTCATAACCATGGCCAGATATAAACTTTATGATCGGGTTAGAACATATTGTCGTATTTAACTTTGTATAAGTGGATTAGAAATAAATCAACACATATATTTCCTATGGAGTTGGATTCTAATATCAACAATAAGCCTTCGTATAAACTCTGAAAGATAGAGACAGTATATCACGAATTATAGTTAATGAGAGTAAGCATCTCGTATCTTATTTCATATATAATTTTTTGACAAATCGCTTAAGTCTCACATAAATTTACTTAACTTACAAATTTTATATGTGAATAGACTTTAAAATAATCTATAAAATAAACTCATGATTTATCAAAATTTAATAGGCACAAAAGTAACATAACAAAACATACATGCTTACTTGAGCTAATTTTTAATAATTACATGCAAAAATTTATAAAACTAGTAATTCAGCTTTTTCATGTTAAAAAAATCTTATTACATCTTATGAATAAATATTAAAATTTAGCGCAAAGCATAATATCATTTTTAACAATTCTTACAAAATTTAGCAATTATTCCTAATTTTAAACATATAAATTCTCAATATAAAATATTTAATAAAATCAACTAATTTGGATTTTTCAAGTAATCATCAAATAAAATATTTATAACATATAATATTTAATCTTCAATAATTTTAAAAATTACTTTGATCATGATCGGGTTTGCTCATCCTTTTTAGATAAAATTGCTAAGAACTAATCTTTAATTTTTGATGCTTGCAGGGCTCAATCATCCTTGATCCTTCAACTTTTACCTTTTGTACTATTGTTTTGATAGAAAAAGACCTCTATTGAAATTTATTTATAGTGAGATTTCTTAAAACAAATAGATTTCTTAGTTTTTATAAAATACTAATATCATAAAACTAATAACTTTTCAATTTTAATAGAATACTAATTTCTTTATAAAAACTTAAGAGATAAATATTTATTAAATATTTAAAATAAATTTGACTCAAAACTAACTTTTAAACCATCTAATATACTTTAGAAACATCAAAATTTAGACAAAGCATAAAAATTTAGATAAAACATTAAAAATCATCTTTACACTATCATGGCATTTTTGTAATTTATTAGAAGTGCATCAACCCTGATATATGATTATGAAATTGCTCTTAACTTTCTCAATTAAACTTTAATTTGAATGATTCAAAGAGTTACAAGGCTAATTCAATACTGAACATTATAATATAGATTTAGTCAAAAAAATTAATTATATTATTTTTAATATTTTTAGTTCAATCCAGTTAAATTAAATATTAATTTAAAGTGAGCTAACCTAGAAGGGCTGGGTCTCACACCTTTCGTCTCATCTAATTATTAAGTTTCATGGCCACATAACAATATCTCTCATTTGGAAATAAAACCCAAAATTTCTCTCACTACTATCAATATATGTTGCTGCCAAATCACTCGCGATAAGCGTCGGTGAGCTGAGATCTTTACGGGCCTTCTAGGATGCAGAGGAGTCACCGTCTTCCTTCGAGAGCCTGCAAAAAGTCCCGGACCGGTGGTTTCGGTGGGGACCCTCCGATGCTTAAGTTAGTGAGTTGTAGAACAGGAATGTGTTATCTGAGTAGAGCTTGAAAGAGAGAAAGAGATCCCCCTGCATTGAGCTTGGGTCCTCTTTTTATACCTGTCCAGGGGGTCACCTTTACACTGTTCAAATCTGCTTTGTTAGGATGAGCCCCGAGAACGGCGGGCAGGTGAGCTGCTGCTGAATGAGTGCCACATATATCGGCAATTGCGTAGCGCTTGTAACTGCCCGTGATTTTGGTAAAAGGTAGGTGAGTAGATCGTGTCGTAGTTTTAAGTCTGTTCAGCATTGAAGTTCGGCTTCATGATTTGAACTGCATCGATGGCTAAAATCAGAGCCGGAATTGGAGTCGGAGCCGACGCCGAGGCCAGAAGCCGATGTTGGAGATGAGAGGAAGTGGTGTGGCCAACGTGGCAGCCATAAGTGCTTTAATACAAGAGATAATAAGGCAATAAATGCCTTAAAGTGGATGCGCATGGCCTTTGAGGCCATAAATATTTGGTGCTAGAAATGTCGTGGCCGCGTCGGCCGAGGCCGTAGCTGGAGGCCGAGTTGAATCTGAGGCCGAAGTTGGAGGCCGAGCCGAATCCACGGCTGAAGCTGGTGGCCAAGCTAAATCCACGACTGAAGTTGGTGGCCAAGCCAAATCCGAGCTTAAGCTGGAAGCCGAGTCGAATCCGGGCTGAAGCTGGAGGCCAAGCCAAATCCAGGGCCGAAGCTGGAGGCCAAGTCGAATCTGGGGCTGAAGCTGGAGGCCAAGCCGAATCCGGTATGAAGCTGGAGGCCAAGCCGAATCCGGGGCCGAAGTTTGAGGCTAAGCCAAATCCGGGCTGAAGCTGGAGGCCAAGCCGAATATGGGGCTGAAGCTGGAGGCCAAGCCGAATCCGGGGCCGAAGCTGGAGGCCAAGCTGAATCCAAGGCCGAAGCTGGAGGCCAAGCCAAATCTGGACTAAAGCTGGAGGCCAAGCCGAATCCGGGGCCGAAGTTGGAGGCCAAGCCGAATCGGGGCTAAAGCTGGAGGCCAAGCCGAATCCAGAGCCAAAGCTAGAGGCCAAGCCGAATCTGGGGCTGAAGCTGGAGGCCAAGCCGAACCCACAGCTGAAGCTGGTGGCCAAGCCGAATCTACGGCTGAAGCTGGAAGCCAAGTCGAATCCGGGGCTGAAGCTGGAGGCCGGAGCTACAGCTGAGCCTTAAGCTAGCGGTAATTGCTCAAAAAATCGTATGGTGTTATCATTCCGCCTGACAGTTGATTAGCCATATCAGGTGCCCCCCCCCCGAGATGGGTGAGCGTGCACTTACTATTGAATGGAGGCGCTTTATCACCCGATGGCTAATCTTCAGGCGCCACGTGTCAAGGGCCCTGCCCTTAAACATGCATCGGATACTGCGACGCCATCATCTCGCCCCCTCGACTGTTGGGATCGAGGCGGATCTCCCTCGAGCGCTGGGCGAACACATCATTATGGTGAGGTCACCGCTATCTTTTGTTGGCAGTGGCTTTCGAGTTCAACGCTTTGGGTGGTTGCCGTAACTGCCCCAATGGGAAGCGAGCACGTAGCGGAATGAAATTGGTGGGTTTTGAAAAGACAAGTCTATAAAGGATGGCATTTCTGGCTACAAATGTTCTTACTGCTTCCATTTTCGTTCCTACCCTGATTTTACTCGGGCCTATTCATCTCCCATCTTCCCAAGTCCTTCACCTTCTATTCTTCATGCTCGAGTTTTCCAGGTTAGTTCTGCTACCATGACTGATTCGTCCCTTTCATGTTCTATTTCCGGCTCCGGGGGCTATTCCCTCGATCTTCCTCAACAGTCTGCGTCTTCTCCGACGTCCAAATGGTCCACCTCTGCAGAGGATGTCCCAGCAGAGCAACCACAGGTGGTCAGGCGATCTCTCATCGAGAATCGCCCAGCCGCCGGACGGACCCTTGCTCGGCCGTCTGGCCGTCGCTGGCCCTCTCGCGGGGGAATCCCCCGAGGGGATTGCCTCTGTGATGATGGCCCAGGAGATAATCAATCTTCGGGCTCGTTATCAAATCCCTACCAATCTCCACCTATACAGGCCTCTTCCTGAGGATAGGACAACTTCTTCCTATCCTGGGAGGGTTGCCCTCTATGAATACTACTTTAAGGCTGGCATTCGCATTCCCTTCATCCTTTTATATTGAACGTCTTAGATAGGTATTCCTTAACTTTAGCTCAGTGGTCCCAAATTCCATTCGGACCCTTGTAGGTTTCCTAGTGCTATGCCACATACATGGGATAGAGGCCATGATTTCTTCTTTCGTAACTTCTATACCCTTAGGAAACAATTAGGCTGGTGGTCCTTTACCCCCAGGCCCACTAGAATTCTTAGGCTGCATCTTCCTACTTCGGTTAAGGGATGGAAAAATAGGTTCTTCTTTGCCCAAATCGATGGAGTGAAGACTGAGTGGGGAATACCTGACACCGAAGCCAACAAAGACCCTGAATTCTTCCAAGGGATCAGGAGGCGTTCGGGCAGTTGATTATTGTCGACGTCCCTCGCTGCAACCGGCTGCTAGCCAAGGAGAATCTTCGGCTAGGGGTATTATTTCCGGTGATGGTGAGCAGTGCAGCCTTTTCTCTTGATTTTTTCTTTCTTCCCCTTTTGACCAAAATTCATTGGTCGCAGGTATGGCACCATCGCTCCGTGATATAAGGAGGGCCACCACGAGGAAAAGAAAGGCCCGGAAAGAGGAGGCTCCTGCCAGGAGGGAGGTTGCCACCGAAGCTGTCGAAGAAGCCGAAGCCAGAGAGGTTTCAGCAAGGGATGAGGCCGAGAGAGGACGGGCTCATTCCCCGCCTTCTGCTCCATCTCCCATCGACCTGACGGACACCCCTCCGGAGCAAAGGAAGAGGCACTGTCATCACCACCAACGGCCCCCGAGGCGGAGCCAACCGACACGGTTCTGGGGCCTGATCTGGAGGCTATCCCTTTTAGCGAGCAGGAGCTGAACTTGCCCAAGCCGAAGCGAGCGTGCAACCAGAAGCCGCCTGCACCGGCCGCCACGGATTCCGCCGAAGAGGAGGAGATTGACATTTCTTTCCAATCGATCTTGTCTTGTCACACTCGCTGGGCCAAGCAGACAATGATTGATGCCTCTATGCCCGAGTTGCAGAGGTACCTCCAACATTAGAAGAACTCTGTGTTCTTCTGAGAGGCATCTATGGCCCAACTTTGGGTAAATATCACCCCCTTGCCAACCTTTATTATTCCTGTTTCTTCATCTAACCATGAGTTTTGCGTAGGCATTGAACTCCTTGACCGCCATAAGGGGCCTTTGGTCCCAGTGTCAGGCTGCTCTCGATCAGTCGCTGGAAGAGATCCAAGAAGTAAAGGCGAGGGCCGAGGCAGCTCTGGAGGAGGCCCGGGCAGAGACTGCCCGGATGCAGAAGGCCGAAGCCGAAGCCGAAGCTGCCCGGCTTAGGGCTGAGAAGGCAGAAGACACGCTTGAGGTTGCCCAGCGCCAAGCGGCCAACGAGTTGGACAATGCTCAAGCGGCCGAGGAAAAGCAAAAAGAGGCAGTAGAAAAGTTGAAGACGACGGAGTCGGAAGTGTATCTGTTGAAGGGTCAGCTACACTCTGCCACCATCGAGATCGGTGTGGCCGAGGAAAGAGCCAAAAACGCTGAGGAAATCGCTTGCCAGTCTGACCCAGAGATTGCCAATCTAAAAGCGGCGTTGACCGAAGCCGAAAAGAGTGCCACCGAGGCCGAGAGGAAGGCTGTTGAGGCTGTAGAAGATTTCAGGAAGTTTCTGCCTTTAACAAAGAATTGGCTGAGACAACGGCCTTCGCATATGATGGCAGGCTTCCAGGACTGCAAAGAAAAAATCCAAAAGCTTTACAGCCTCGAAGGGATTGAGGATCTCCAGCCAGACGAGGAGGATGATGGCCCAGATCCTGCCAAATCTTAGTTTTTCTTATTGGTTGTATCAAGTCCAGCTTTGACCGGTGATTTTGTAAAACTATTTTGCTATTAATGAATTTCAATTCAATCTTTCCCTAATTTGCCCGTAGTTAGCTAACTCCAGCGAGTATGGTAACGCGAATAGGTGGGATCATTTTTAGGGGGTAGCCTAGACTGGAGTTGAGGCCGAACGATTGAGGCCAGAAGTGAAATCGAGGCCGTTGATTAAGGCTGAAACCGAGGAGTGTGGTCATGGTGTGGCCGAAGCCAGTAGCCATGGTGTGGCCGAAGTCGATATCCATGGCGGGCCGAAGCTGAAAGATGTGGCGAGGCCGGGGCTAGAAGGCCGGTGGCGATGCCAAAGCCAGAAGCTATGACGATGCCGGAGCCGGAAGCCGTGGCGATGCCGAAGCCGGAAGCTATGGCTATGCCAGAGCTGGAAGCCGTGGTGATGCCGAAGCCGGAAGCCGTGGCGAGGCTGAAGCCAGTAGTGTTGTCCATGCTGCTCCAGGCTTGGAGTGCCGATGAGGATCTGGGCTTAATTGCCGAGGGAAAACTTGGGCTTGTTGCTGATGCGGAGCAGGCTTGAAGTGCCGACGTGGAGTCGGGCTTGATTTTCGAGGGGAGACTCGGGCTTGTTGCTGACGTGGAGCCAGGCTTGGAGTGCTGGCGTGAAGCTGGGCTTGATTGCCGAGGAGAGATCGGGCTTGTTGTTGACGTTGAGCCAGGCTTGGATTGCCGGCATGGAGCCGGGCTTGATTTCCGAGGGGAGACTCGGGCTTAATTTCCGAGGGAAGACTCGGGCTTGTTGCTGACGCGGAGCCAGGCTTGGAGTGCCGGCGTGGAGATAGGCTTAGTTGCCGAGGGGAGACTCGGGCTTGTTGCTGACGCGGAGCTAGGCTTGGAGTATTGGCATGGAGCTGGGCTTGATTGCCGAGGGAATACTCGGGCTTAATTGCCGAGGGGAGACTCGAGCTTGTTGCTGACACGGAGCCAGGCTTGGAGTGGCGGCGTGGAACCGGGCTTAGTTGCCGACGGCCGGCAGAGCCAGACTTAGAGTGCCGGCATGGAGCCGGGCTTAGTTGCCGAAGGGAGACTCGGGCTTGTTGCTAATGTAGAGCTAGACTTGGAGTGCCGGTGTGGAGCCGGGCTTAGTTACCGAGGGGAGACTCGGGCTTGTGCTGACACAGAGCCAGACTTGGAGTGCCGGCATGGAGCTAGGCTTAGTTGCCAAGGGGAGACTCAGGCTTGTTGTTGACGTAGAGCTAGACTTGGAGTGCCAGCGTGGAGCCGGGCTTAGTTACCGAGGGAGACTCGGGCTTGTTGCTGACGCGGAGCCAGGCTTGGAGTGCCCGGAGCCGGGCTCAAGTGAGGAGCCAGAATGCTTAAACATTTCTGTTAGTGCAAAAGAAAGAATGATAATTATAGGGTAATGTTCAAAACAAATATGGCAATGGATTACTGATAATATCGCTGGAGGTTATCCGCATTCCAGGTATGAGGGAGAGGTTTCCCGTCCAGTTCTTCGATCCGGTAAGCTCCGTGATGAAGTGCCTGGGTGACTCGGTAGGGTCCTTCCCAATTGGGAGATAGCTTGCCTCCTTCCGTAGGCTTTGATACTGCAGCTCGCGAGGACTAGGTCTCCCGGAGGAACGTCTTGGTCGTACTCGGGCATTGTAGTACTGGCTGCCTGCTGATCGGAAGAGCCGCCATCCGGATCGTGCTTGGTCCCGAGCTCTTCTACTAGGTCGAGGTTGGCCCGCAACTAATTTGGATTGTCCCCCTCGTGTGAACTCTGTCCAGGGACTAGGGACGCCGATCTCCACGGGAATGACAGCTTCAGTCCCGAAGACCAGGCTGAAAGGAGTCTCTCCAGTGGGGGCCGGGCATCGTGTGGTAAGCCCACAGCACACTGCGGGAGTTCTTCCACCCATCCCCTTGCAGTTCTAGGCGTGCCTGAGTCCCTGGAGGATGATGCGATTGGTCACCTCGGCTGCACCCGTTAGTCTGGGGTGCCCGACAGGAGGTGAATCTTGATGTATCCCTAGCTCAGCACAAAGTCCCTAAAGGCCATTGTCAAACTGGCGGCCCGTTGTCGTAACAAGTGTGTGCGGGTAGCCCAAACCGGTATATATAGACTTCCAAAAGAAGGTCTTACTTTGCCCTAATCTTGGCGAGTGCCTCAGCCTCGATCCACTTGGTGAAATGGTCAAACCACCAGTAGGAATTTGCGTTGGCCGGAAGCTGGAGGGAATGGTCCCAGGATGTCCATGCCCCACTGGGCGAAGGGCCAGGTGCGCCAGGGGTCAGCTGAGAGGTCGGTTGGTGTTGGATGTTGGCATGGCGTTGGCAACTATCACACTTCTTGACAGCTCGGATGCATCTCCCTCATTGTTAGCCAGTAGTATCCTTATCGCAAGGCTTTGTATGCCAGAGCTCTGCCCCTCAGATGACTTCGCATATGGCCTCATGTATTTCTCGCAGGATGTAGTCCACTTCCGTGGGGCTAACGCATTTGAGGACCGAGTACGAGAATGATCTTTGGTAGAACTTTTTGTCCATCATCAAAAACTTCGGGGCCTGTCTCTTGAGCAGCCTAGCCTCCATCGAGTCCTCAGGAAGGGTGCCGTCAGTTAGGTATTGGATGTAAGCATCCATCCATAAGGGCTCTTTCTCGACTGGTAGGATATCCTCAGTGGCTTCGATGCTTGGGGCTTCCAGATGCTCCATGTAGGTTCTTCCCAATGTCCCGTTGACTGAGGTAGCAAGTTCGGACAGGGCGTTAGCTCTGGCATTCTCTCCCCGAAGAATATAATTGACGCTGAAGTAGGCTAAGGGAGAGGCTTGTGACTGCACCATACTCAAGTAACGGGACATAGTAGGATCCCGCACCTCGTATTCTCCAGTGATTTGGCCAGTAACTAGCTGGGAGTCAGTGAATGCTCTAAGGTGCTTCACCCGGAGCTCTCGGGCCAATCTTATCCCCGATAGTAGGGCCTCATACTCCGTCTGGTTGTTGGTAGCTGGAAAGAGAAAGCGGAGAGCGCACTCGGTTACAACTCAGTCCGGGTTGGCCAGGATGAGGCCCGCTCCACTCCCTTGGGAATTTGATGCTCCGTCCACATGGAGGATCCACTCATCCTCCCCAGCTCCAGGAGTCAGGGTGTTTGCACGGGAGTCTTCTGGTTGCTCCTCGCTCTAGGTGCATTCGACCAAGAAATCTGCCAGGACCTGGGATTTCATAGTCGACCGAGGACGGAAAGATAGGTCAAATTCTCCCAGCTTAAACACCCACTTTGCCAGTCGGCCCGAAGTGTCTGGACGAGTGAGAATCACCTTGAGTGGTTGATCCATGACTATCACAATCGGATGAGCTTGAAAATAGGGCCATAGGCACTGGGCAGATACGATCAATGCAAGATAATCTTCTTATCCTCGAATACCTGGTCTCTGCATCGTAAAGCACCTTATTGGTATAGTACACCAGCTTTTGTATTCCGTTAGTGTCCATGCAAACCAGCATAGAACTGATAGCCTTGGGAGAAGCCGCGAGGTACAGAAGAAGTTCTTCTCCACCCTTGGGCTTGGATAGCATTGGTGGAGTGGATAGAAATTCTTTCAGTGCCTTGAAGGCCTTCTGACATTCTCTCATCCATTCGAATCCATTGACTTTGTGGAGTGCCTTGAAGAAAGGCAAGCACCTCTCAGCAGACCTGGACAGAAAACGGCTTAAGGTTGCCACCCTTCCTGTCAAACGTTGCACTTCCTTCTTGTTGGAGGGAGGTCTCATGTCTAGGATGGCTCAAACTTTATCAGGGTTCGCCTTGATCCCTCGTTGGGTCACCATGAACCCAAAAAATTTGCTGACCGTCACCCCAAAAGCACATTTGCGTGGGTTCATCCTCATCTGGCATCGACGGAGGTTACCGAAGGTCCGTTAGGTTGGCGATATGGCTGGTGGCGCGAATACTTTTTGTCAATATGTCATCCACGTATACCTTCATGTTGCGTTCGATCTGGCTCTCAAAGACTTTGTTCATTAGCCTTTGGTAAGTGGCCCCCGCATTCTTTAGTCCGAATGGCATCACCTTGTAGTAGTATAGCCCCTTCTCGATTATGAAAGAGGTAGCTTCTTCGTCCGTCGGGTTCATCCTAATTTGGTTGTACCCAAAGAAAGCGTCCATGAAACTAAGGGTCTCATGGCCGAACATAGCGTCTACCAGTTGGTCAATCCAAGGCAATGGGAAGCTATCCTTGGGGCAGGCTTTGTTGAGGTCGGTGAAGTCTATGCACATCCTCCAGCTTCCGTTGGCCTTGCAGATCATTACGACATTAGCCAACCAGTCGGGGTAGTGAACCTCCCGAATATGGCCTGCAGCAGTCAACTTATGGATTTTCTCGTTGATAGCCTTCTACCTGTCTGGAGCAAAGCTCCTCTTCTTCTGTCGGACAGGTCAACACTCTGGCTTGAGGTTGAGTCGGTGAGTGATTATCTCTTCAGGATGCCTGGCATATCAGATGACGACCATGCGAAGACGTCAGAGTTAGCACGCAAGAAAGCAAGGAGCTGATTGCGGGCCTCCTCCGGAAGCAATGCCCCAACTTGGATGGTCTTTGCGGGGTCTTCTCCAAGGGGAAGGTCAGAAGGTGCTTGGCTAGCTCCCCTCTCTTCTCCACATCTCGGGGGTCGGTCGGTTCAGGTGCGGTTGCCGATGCTGTCTCTTGCAGACTGGGGGCTAGGTGGTAGCAGAGTGGTACCGGATTTTGCTCTCCCCTCATCTCTCCTACTCCATCACTGGTGGGGAACTTCACAAGTAGCCTCTTGGTGGAGATGACAGCATCCAACAAGTTCAAGCCAGGTCTCTCCAAAATAGCATTGTATGCCAAGGGGACCCGCACCACCAGAAAGTTCATGAGAACCGTGCTTTGATGTGGCGGGGTTCCAACTGTGACAGGGAGAGTAATTTCTCCTTCGACCCGGATTGAATCCTCAGTGAAGCCCATCAATGGAGTGATGATGGGTAGAAGAGAACTTGCAGGTAAATTCATTCTAACGCAAGCATCATAACTTAAAACATTCACTGAGCTTCCACTATCAACCAAAATCCGCTTTATAGGATGTTTGGTGATCATCATAGAAATGACGATGCTATCATCGTTTTTATTCACTACCCCCTCTAGGTCTTTTTTGGAAAAGAGAATTATAGAATTTTATTCTCCTCTCACTGTCTTTTAGAACCGCTGCCTGCCCCCAAGAGATCATGGCCACTGTCTTCTCTGTTGGGGCGTTGTCTAAGACAATTTGTTGCGCGAAAAGTGCTGACGGACCCATGGTAGTAGGGTTCCCTCGACGGACGAACTTGCCTAGATGGCCTTGCTGGATAAGCTCCTCAATAGCTTTTTTCAGTTGGCAGAAATCTTCAGTGTCGTGGCCATAGTCTCTGTGATATCGGCAGTAGGCTTCCTTGCTGCAGGGGACCCCTGACTTCATAGGAGGTGGGCACCAAAAGTAAGGCTCTTCCTCAATCTCTAATAAGATGTGAGATATCGGAGCAAGGAGGGGTGTGAAATATTCTTTGGGAACAAGTGTTTGGGGCCGGTTATCCGAGAAACGAGATGGCTCAGGCTTTCTGGACCGTCCTCCAGCAGGTTCCATGGGCGTTGACTTCTTGCTGGAACTCTTACCGGCCTCCCTTTGGAAGAGTCTGCTTCGTCGGTGCGAATGTACTTCTGCGCCCGGCTTAGTAGCTCGGCGTAGGAGCTGAGGGTCTTTTTATCCAGAGAATACACAAATCTGGATGGGGGAAGTCCTTGCTTCAGTGCTAGGGTGGCTGCAGAATCCTCCAAGTTATAGACCTCGTGCGCAGCCTCCTTGAACCGAGCCACGAAGTCCTTCAGAGTCTCACCGCTCCTTTGTTGGACAGCGAACAAGCTATCGGTGACTCGAGGGATCTTCCGACATGCGTCAAAGTGGGCCAGGAAAGATCGCTCGAGTTGCTTGAACGAGTTGATGCTGCATGGTGGCAGACGAGAATACCATGCACGCGCCGCCTTCCGAAGTGTGGCTGGAAAGACAACACATAGAAAGAGTCCATCGCCCCCTGGACCTACATGAGGACCTTGTAGCTCTCCAAGTGGTCCAGAGGGTCGTGCCATCGTATGGGTTCAGTTGGGGAAGACGGAACCGGGGTGGGATTGGCTCCTCCATGATGCCCGAGAAAGTGGGGGACGGTGGTCATAGTCCGCCCCGATTGGGTTGGCGATCCGACGGCTGAGTTCCTCCAATCGCTGATGATACTCGTCAAGCCGTTGCTCGGCCCGACGAGTGGCCTTCTTGCTCGAGTCTCCTTTATAAGAGACAGAGGATGAGGATGAAGAGGCCCACTGGTGTAACAGTGCACATGCCGTAGCTCCTTCTCACTACGTCGCCTATGAGAACGATCAGAATGGCGGAAGAGGACCGCTGTCGCTTTGAGGCTTCCCGAGGGAGGTTCAGGGAGCGAGTGATGGGAGGCCTCGGAGGAGTCCTGCCCTGATGAAGCTGATTGGCTCCATGACCCTCCTTATGAGGCGGAGGGGGTTGAGGTGGCACAGGCATGGCGGCAAAGCAATGTTCCTGTAGTCCTCGCACCATCATATCAGATCTTGTACCTGACTAGCCAGGATGTCAAGCCGATCAGACTGGCCAGCCGGTGGTGGTGCAAGAGGCGGAACAAGGGCGTTGGCCTCTGATTGCTCAGCCTGCGGAAGGCATTCTGCGGCATGGCTAGTGGAAGCTTCCTGAGCTTGCGTCATCACCATCCTCTTCCTTGCAGAAATCGAGGGGTTGTAGATGCGTGAAGGTGAACATCTGTATGCTAGACCCCTTCTTGGCGCACCAATCTGTTACTGCCAAATCACTCGCGATGAGTGTCAGGTGAGCTAAGATCTTGACGGGCCTTTTAGGATGCAGAGGGGTCACTGTCTTCCTTCGAGAGCCTGCAAAAAGTCCCAGACCGGTGGTTCTGGTGGGGACCCTCTGATACTCAAGTTAGTGAGTTGTAGAACAGGAATGTGTTATCTGAGTAGAGCATGAAAGAGAGAAAGAGATCCCTCCGTGTTGAGCTCGGGTCCTCTTTTTATATCTGTCCAGGGGGTCACCTTTACCCCGTTCAAATATGCTTTGCTAGGATGAGCCCCGAGAACGACGGGCAGGAGAGCTGTTGCCGAATGGATGCTGCATATATCAGCAACTGCGCAACGCTTGTAACTGCCCGTGATTTTGGTAAAAGGTAGGCGAGTAGATCGTGCTGTAGTTTTAAGTCTGTTCACATTGAAGTTCGGCTTCATGATTTGAACTGCGTCGATGGCTGAAATCGGAGCCGAATTGGAGTTGGAGCCGACGCTGGGGCCAGAAGCCGATGTTGGAGCCGAGAGGAAGTGCTGTGTCCAATGTGGCAGCCATAAGTGCTTTAATACAAGAGAGAATAAGGTGATAAATGCCTTAAAGTGGATGCGCGTGGCCTTTGAGGCCATAAATGTTTTGGTGCTAGAAATGTCATGGCTGCGTCGGCGAGGCCGAAGCTGGAGGCCGAGTCGAATCCGAGGCCGAAGCTGGAGGCCGAGCCGAATCCACGGCTGGAGCTGGTGGCCAAGCCAAATCCACGGTTGAAGCTGGTGGCCAAGCTGAATCCACGGCTGAAGCCGGTGGCCAAGCCAAATTCGAGCTTAAGCTGGAGGCCGAGCCGAATCCGGGGCCGAAATGGAGGCCAAGCCGAATCCAGGGCCGAAGCTGGAGGCCAAACCAAATCCGGGGCCAAAGCTGGAGGCCAAACCGAATCTGGGGCTGAAGTTGGAGGCCAAGCCGAATCCGGGGCCAAAGCTGGAGGCCAAGCCGAATCCGGGGCCGAAGCTAGAGGCCAAGCCGAATCAGGGCCGAAGCTGGAGGCCAAGCCGAATCCGGGGCCGAAGCTGGAGGCCAAGCCGAATCCGGGGCCGAAGCTGGAGGCCAAGCCGAACCCATAGCTAAAGCTGGTGGCCAAGCTGAATCCACGGCTGAAGCTAGAAGCTGAGTCGAATCCGAGGCTGAAGCTGGAGGCCGGAGCTACAGCTGAGCCTTAAGCTAGCGGTAATTGCTCAAAAAAATCATATGGTGTTATCGTTCCGCCTGACAATTGATTAGCCATATCAATATACATGAATGTCATGTTGCTTTAGGTTTGACTTACGTAAATCGATTAATACTTCGTAGCCAAATCAGGCTTTAGGTTTTATATGTCTAGCTAAAATATCACTAACTATAAATCCTATATCATGACTTAAGTATTTCTAAGTCTCATATATCAATGTATTTATGAAACACTAGCACTAACACCCTTTGTTAGAGGATTGGTTATCATGTCAGTACATGGCAAATAATTAATACTAATTTCTTTATTTTCAACAAGGTCTTATATATAATGATATTCAATTTCAATGTATTTACCTCTTAAGCTATTTGGTCCACTATCAAATAGTGTAATAGCTACTAGATTATTTACTATATATGAGGAGGTCCTGCATGGATACCTAATTTTATATCATTTATAAATCTTTGAATCCAAATATCATATGTTGATACTATGCCATAAGCAATATATTCTACTTCTTACGTATGTCTAGCAACACAACCATATTTTTTACTAAACTAAGAAAAGATAACACCACCAAAAGTAAATACTTAACTGAATGTTGATTTACAATCATTTACATTATCAGCCAAAATTAATATTTGAATAACACCACCAAAAGTGATCATAGAACTAAATTTAAAAATTATTTATTTAAAAACTTTTGCATTGAAAATGGCTTTCATCATAATTTTTTAGTACCTAGGATACCTCAACAAAATGGAGTGGTAGAAAGAAAAAATAAAAATTTAGAGGACATGGCCCGCACTATGCTATGTGAAAGCCAACTCTCAAATATTTCTAGGTGAAGCTATAAACATAGCATGTTACATCCTAAATAGAGCCTTTATTAGACCAATTCTTAAGAAAACACCCTATGAATTATGGCATGATAGAAAATCAAATATTAGTTATTTTCAAGCATTTGGTTGTAGTTGTTTCATTCATAACAATGGAAAGAATAATCTAGAAAAGTTTGATGCTAAGTTAGATGAAGGTATATTCTTAGGTTATTCTACATCTAGCAAGGCATATAGAGAGTATTCAATAAGAAGTATTTGATTGTAGAAGAGTCAATTCATGTAGTGTTTGATGAGTCTTTAGCATCAAGTTCTAAAAAGAAAGATGATAAGAAAGATACTAATATCCTTGAAAGAGATTTTAAAAAATTGAGTGTTGATGCATCTTCAGATCATGAACCTGAAGCTAAGGATGATGATTCACCTAAGGATGGTGATGTTGATACTACTCATAATGATACAGATCTATCTAGAGATTGAAGATATGCTAATGGACATCCAAAGGACCTAATCATAGGTGATCCATCTTAAGGTGTAAGAACTAGAATTCATAAGAAATATTAATAATCATCTTGCATTTGTGTCTCATATAGAGCCCAAAATAATTGAGGAAGCTGAAAAGAATAGTTATTGGATGTTAGCTATGCAAGAAGAATTGAATCAGTTCACTAGGAATAAGGTATGAACCTTAGTTGATAGATCCAAAGATTATCCAATTATAGGATCCAAATGGGTATTTAGAAATAAGTTAGATGAAGATGGCACTGTTACTAGAAATAAGGCTAGACTAGTTGCAAAGGAATATATCATGAAGAATGTATCGATTTTGATGAAACCTTTGCATCCGTTGCTAGATTAGAAGCCATAAGGTTATTTCTTGCATTTTCATGTTGTATGAACATTAAGTTTTTTTAGATGGATATAAAAAGTGCATTTTTGAATGGTTTTATAAATGATAAAATTTATGTGGAACAACCACCTAGTTTTGAGGATCATAAATGTTCAAATCATGTTTTTAAACTACACAAAGCACTTTATCATTTAAAATAGGCACCTAGAGCTTGGTATGATAGATTAAATAAATTTTTGATTGAAAATAATTTTTTTAAGATAATATTGATAAAACCCTATTTTTAAAAGAAAAGAAAAGAATTTATTAGTGGTACAGATTTAGGTTGATGATATAGTATTTGATGCTACTAACAATTTTCTTTGTCAAGATTTTGCTAAGTTAATGTAGGAAGAATTTGAAATGAACATGATGAAAGAACTAAATTTTTCCTTGAAATTCAAATCAAACAAGAAAGAGAGAAAATTTTTATTAACCAAACGAAATACACAAAGAAAATTCTTAAGAAGTTTGGAATAAAAATTGTCAAACCTCTTGGCACACCAATAAGTCCTTCATGCAAACTCAACAAGGATGAGATGATAAGAAAGTAGATCAAAAGCTTTATAGAGGTATGATTGATTCTTTACTTTATTTAATAGCTAGTAGACCTGATATTATGTTTGCTGTATGTTTATGTGCTAGATATCAATATGATCTTAAAGAATCTCACTTAATTGCTGTAATTTTTTTAGATATTTTAGTGGAACAAAAATGTATGATTATGGAATTCTAAAGACTCATCAATTGATTTGATTGCATATTCTGATTCTAATTTTGCTAGTTGTAAACTAGATAGGAAAAGCACAAGTGGTGCATGCTAATTCTTAGGTAGTAACTTAATCTCTTGGTTTAGCAAAAAGCAAAATTCAGTTGCATTATAAACTACTGAAGCTAAATATGTTGTAGCTAAAAGTTACTTGCTCAAATCCTTTAGATCAAGCGACAACTTAAAGATTATAGTATCATACTTGATAAAATTTTAATTAGGTGTGACAATACTAGTGCAATAAACCTTACCAAAAACCCAATTCTACATTTTAGAACTAAACATATAGAAGTTAGACACCATTTCATTAGAGAACATGTTGCTAACAATGATTTTATCTTGATTATGTGTGTACTGAAGAACAATTAGCTGATATATTTATAAAACTCTTAAGTGAAGAGAGATTTTATTATCTTAGAGGAGAATTAGGTGTTTGTGATCCATTGGAATAGATTGGAAACTCCTAAGAATGATTATCTAGACTTCAATCCATTTTCTTGAAAAGCTTCTTATGTTTCTAAGAAAAATTATAGATGTTTGATTCCTTGATTCTCCATATTTTTAAAAAAATTATCTAGAGTTTGATCATGGCTTGACAAGTTTCAGATCCTTGAAACTCTTATTTTTCACTAAACTGTTGTGGAGCTGACTCTATTGAAGTTGGAGTCGACTTTAAGGCTAGATAGCATTCTGTCTGATCATTAGAGTTGACTCTAATTACTGTAGGAGCAACTCTATTTTGAGCGCTGACTATTGTATCGATTTAGAGTCGATTCTATGCTTTACTGTAGCCGACTCTAAGTGGGCTCCAGTCACTATTTTTAGGACAGAGCTGATACTTTTTCAAACCAAATCGACTTTAAATCATTCCAAATTCTCTTTTACTCCACTCAAATTTTAAAATTTCCTTAATTTCAACTTCCTTTGATATCTAATGGCCCCCAAACGCCGTGCATCCTCCATTGGAGTTACCATCACCACTGGAACACGGTCCGCACGACGTTCGGCAAGGCCACCCTCATTGAGCACTCTATCATCCTTTTCTGCTTTCACACCGAATGCCATTCCATCTCTACCCTCACCTGAACTTGACTTTTTGGCTAAAAATGCGATCATAATGGGAAGAAAAGAAGATTTTCACTTCCCTGACCTAGAAGGTTTTGATATTGTGAGACTCTTGAGAAATATGGGATGGAAGAAAGTATGATCCTTAGATGTCCCTACCTACGCAGCACTTGTGAGAGAATTTTACAATAATGTTGGTAGAGGAGATAGTGGTTTAGTGAGTTATGTGAGTGGTAACCGAGTTCACATAACCTCTAAAATCTTGAAAAATATTTTAGAAATGCCTATTGCTGGTTTTACGGCCACTCACTCCTCTAATAGATGTGAAGCTTTGTCAAGAATGTTAGGGAGAGAGGTTAATAAATTTGAAGAAATTTTTGCAAATCAGTTAAGTTTGGAGCTAAGACTGTTACACAATATCTACAGTAGTATTTTGTTTCTAAAAACTGATAGATTTGAGTATGTTTCGGAAAGGAATGTAGCAATCATGGATTATGTGCTGAATGGACATCCAATTAACTTGGCCGGAATGATGATTGGATATATGGCAAAGGCTAGAACAAAGAAGAGATCTACTCTACCCTATGGAATGGTACTGACACTGGTTTTCAGGAGACAAAGGATAGATATCTTAGAAAATGAACCACAAAAGAAGGTAAGGCACACTGTAACATTTCTACTCTACACCGTATGGGCTTCAGAAAAATAAATGATCAATGCCAAAGGAGGAGATAGAGTGATGTACCCGAGCCAATTAGAGAAGTCAGGGTTGATATTGATTATGATGATGAGGAGGTCCTCGGGCCTTCAGCACCATCACATGGACCCTCTACTCTTGGATCATCTGTTCCTTCACCTAGATGAGCCTTCATCAACTCTACCACCGATAGCATCTTCTAGACCCTTCTCTAGTTTTTTTGCTGAGCAAGTTGTGCAATTTAAAGAGATAATGAATGTTGCACTGTGAATGTTGCAAGAGGAGAAAATTAAAGAAAATTTTTGAAATCAACTTCTGGGTATAAGGCAGTTAGTTTACATTTTGAAAGAAAAGATAGAGAAGATTGAAAAGTTAATCAATACTTTGGCTAGCGATCTGAAATCAGAATTGCAAATTATTTTTGACAAAATCAGAGGTATTGTGATGATTCAGATACTTACTCCAAATGTAATGCAGAGCTTCAAGAAAGAATTAATGTAGCTGCCTTCATAGTTGAGAAGTTATTGAATGAAATTTTGAAAACTCAGAAGGATGGAATGGGACAGATCTTGGCAGAATTGAAGAGACTTTTAAAGTTTTGAAGTGATGTCTTCCTTCCTTTCCTGTTGATCCAGCCAAGCCAATCCAAGCCAAGCCAATCTAATCCAAACCAATCCAACCAACCAAACAAATTATGTTAGTTTATTTTAGAAATCCTTAGTTAGAATCTTAATCCTAGCTCGTATTTAGGATTTTAACTAAAAGTTATGTCATATTGTAGTTATGTCATGTTGTTGCTTTGTCTTTATTTTAAACTAAGATTGTATTTCACTTAACTTGTACTTGTTCTTATGTAATCAATGAAAGTTGTATGAGATGCTCTGATGACTTAATGAAATTTCTTGAATATCTTTGAAATGTTTGCATTCTTATTTCATTATATGTTGTTTGATTCTTAATTAGTTAATTTGAATCTCATTCTAAGCAAGGACTACCCTATGCTTCTTTAATTTTTTATTGATGACAAAAAAGAGAGAGAGTTGTATATGCACATACATAGAGGGAGCAATTACTCAGGGGAAGCTTATCTAATTTGAATAACTTACTTGAATTGATAATTGGAATTGATTAATTTGAATTGGGGAGCTTATCTAATTTGAGTGACTTGAATTGAATGACTTGAATTGATAATTGGAATTGTATAAATCAATATTTGGAATGAAGTTATTGAATTTATGTTTACTATCATTCTAATTAAAAAGTTATTTAAGTTGAAGTTTATGCATCAATTATATATGCATATACTTAGTGTTTTTGTCATCATAAAAAAGTAAGAGATTGTTGATCCAATTATTGATTTTGATTGATAACAAAAACTATATGAGTATACTTCTTATGTTACTAATGATTCTGATTAAGTGTTTTAGGAATTTAAATATTTATTTAATAAAATTCAAAAAAATTGAGTTTGAATCCATGTCTTGTGTCAAGTATCAAGTTTTAGTGATTAGAACCAACTCTAGAAGTATTAGAGCTGACTTCGGAGCGTATGGGAATAGTTTGATACTTTCGGTATGGATTAGAGCTGACTTCTGTAGAGATTAGAGCTGACTCTAATCGAAAGACAAAGAGCCTCATTTCTGCATCAAATCAGAGCTGATTTCTGTAGAGAATTAGAGCCGACTCTAATGGTTATATAGAAAGTGGTTTTTTGGGGTTTCATTAGAGCTGACACCCCTATTCGCTAAAGCCGACACCCGTACGAGAAGTGTTGACCCCTCGAAAAGCCAGAGCCAACTCCGAGACAAGCAAAAGTTTTCATTTTAAACATTTCAAGTTAGAGCCGACTCTAGGTCTTATTAGAGTTGACTCTAACCTATCAGAGATGAATTTCAGAAGTGTCAGAGATGACTCCAGAGCTTGTCTTTTCTTCAACAAACTTCAACGGCTCTTTCCTCTTTCATGCTAAACACCTTCTCAAGTACTTTTAATGGCTAATTTTTATCTAAAAATGGATTTAGAGGAGATTATAAAAGGGGAGCCATCCGACTATTTTGAGAAGATGAAAAAGAGAGAAAATAGAAGTGAAAAATCAAAAAGACAAAGTTTAAATCCGAAATCCTTTTGTTCGAAATTGAGTTTAAAGAAATCCAAAACATTCAAAAGCCAACTTTGAAGGATTTCTATCAAATCAAAAGAAGAAGAAAAGAGTCCTAGTTCTTCAAGAGCCTCTATCTCAATGTTTCTTCAAAAAGCTTCAATCCTATAATGAGGAAGATCATCTCAGAGAAATAGAGGAAAAAAAGAAAAGAAGAAAAGTCCAACTTCAGAAATCTTTTAAATCAGGCTATTCTATTTCTATCTTAATTATATTATCATATTTACTCATTTGAGGAGCTTTATTTTTATTGTAACTATCTTTTAGTTATTCTTGTTGATTGATTCAATCAGAGAACCGAATCAAGGAAGGCAGATTAGCTTTGTTCAAGCTAGAAAGCTTGGGATAGGTTTTGTCTGGTGATCATGTGAAAACTGGCTGGATTCATTGTGATCCCATTATAAAACAACAAGTTTGAGTTAAGATCTTTAAAAATAACTCTGTTGTAATCAGGGTGATTATAGTATGGGCCAAGAATTACTTGGGAGTGGATGTAGGTGTAGCTAACACCGAACCATTATAAATTTTGTGTGTTTATCGTGCTTGTCTTTCTCTCTACTCTATCTTTATTCACTACTTTACATTCTTAGCACCATACTCATTGCATATGTCCTTGTACACTATTACTTTGAGAAATTAGTTTTAAGTGCTAAATTTTTTAAGAATCCAATTCACCCCTCCCTCTTGGGTTGCCATCTAGGCCAACACTTTGGCTTCTTGAATGGCAATGACTTTAGCTTCTTAAGACCTAGGTAAAGATCTTAAAATTTTTCTTACAAGATCATCGTTAGTATAGGATTTAAGGCTTTTCAGCCCATGAATAATGTTAGTAAATCTTATAAACATATCAACAATACTTTCATAAGATTTCATTTTAAATAATTTATACTCATGCACAAGCATATTTATTTTAGATTCTTTGACTTTATTGGTACCCTCATGGGTAACTTCAAGTTTATCCTATATTTTCTTAGCAAATATGCATGTAGAGATACGATTAAATTCATTGGCATCTAAAGAGCAATATAATACATTCATAGCTTTAGCATTCAGTTGAGCCATCTTCTTATCATGCACATCCCATACCATTTTCGGTTTGAAAATATCAAGACTATTAGATTTAATAGTGGATGTGTGAGATCTATTGACTATGATATTCCATAAATCATAGTTAAGTACTTGAATGAAAATCTTTATTCGTGCTCTCCAATATGTAATTTGTTTCATTGAACAAAGATGGTTGTTAGTTGACTATCCCTCGGTTAAAACTGAATCCATTTGGATTGCCAACGATCTTTAGCTCTAAGCTTGTTAAAGCAAAAGAAACCAGGAGCATTAGGCTCTGATACCCATTGTTGCCCAAATGCAGCAACCCAAGAGGGCAGGGGGTGAATTTTAAAAATTATTTAGCAAGTATGTGCACTTAGTAAGAATCAAAATTTAATTAAATGTGTAGTGTAATGAAGTATAGAGACAATATGCAAGCACCACAAAAATCAAATTACAAACACAAATAACTTATAGTGGTTCGGTGTCAAACCTAACACCTACATCCACTCCCTAAGAGCCCCTTGGAAATTTTCACTATCACCCTAGCCAACCTGGTTAGCAACTTATTTCTAAACATAAGAAGGCCTTACACCTAGCCTTCCGGGCTAGTCTCTTATTTACAGGCACATAGGGGCCTTACACAACCTAGCCTTCCAGGTTAGCCTCTTGTTTTCAGGCACAAGGGGCCTTTCAATCAAACACAAGAGTATTAAGATTTAGTTACAAGAAGCTCTTAAAATAAGCAAATAAAACAATGAAAGCTCACTTTACAAATTTGGAGCTTCTTCCTTAGGATAAGCTTTGAGAAATGAATGGAGCCTTCTTATGGTTGTTGAAGCTTTGAATGATGCCTTCAATAAGTTTGAACTTCTCCCTGAAAGCTTCTTGAATGCACCGTATCTTCTTTTAATGCTCTCAACAACTTGAATAAATTTTTAAATGAAATCTCAACTACTACCCTTCTCTTTTACAATAACTTCTCACTTTCAACAAAATTTTTACACTATTTTTTACACTAATTTTTTCTCTATTTTTACTTTCTAATCTACTGCAAAAACACTGTTAGAGGTGGTATATAAATATCCATTTCAAAAAAAAAAAAAAAAGCCATTGAAGAACTATTGGAAAAAAATAGGATGAAGATAGAAGGAAAATGGAAAACCAGAAATAGCCATTGAAAATATTTTTCCAAGCTCCAGCTGACTGACCTGTTGGTTGGAATTAAGAGAGCTTCTGTTCTTCTCAGGTGAATGCAGAAGCTCTGATCTAGTCAACTGGATCAAGGTCCACTCGGCTGGGAAAGAAAGGCACTTGGCTTCTTCCAGGAAGTCAAGATCCAGTCGGCTAGGAAAGGGATGCTTTTGGTCCAGGGAAGAAAGCCAAGGTTCCAAGAAAAAGCAAACAAAAAGAGAATCCAATTGACTTGGAAAAGAATGGCTTAGGTACCCTCAGTCGGCTGGATTTGGAAAAGACCAAAACTCTCTTGCCAAAGATTTTTCAGACGGCTGGGAGTTGGAAGAAAATCATTCCAGTCGGCTGAGCGAAACTCCCTTTTCCAAAAGAAAACATCAGATGGCTAGAAGGGACAAAAGCCCATTCCATTCCAGTCGAATGGATTTCTTTCTAGTCAGCTGGGAGCTAAACTTCCTTTGCCAAAGAACATTTCATGACGCTGGAATTTAAAAAAGAACTGAACACAATGCCATTCCAGTCGGCTGGAAGTCAAAAACATCTTTTCCAAATAACTCCCAGACGGCTGGAAGCCAAATGCTTTAGCCAAAAATCAACTCCAGTCGACTGGATTTCAAGAATCTTCAGTTTTGGGAAATCTGGCTGCTTTCAATTAATGGGATTTATAGGATTGCCATTGATTGCATTCAATGGAATTTAGACAAGTGCAATGCAATGCCTTGGAAAAATAATTTTCACATGTTAAATAATCCAAAGATAAATTAAGTCATTTGAGAAATGAATGATAAAATATTGAAGAGCCATGATAAAACATTTGGACTTAGAAAAATATTTGGACTTGATAAAACATTTGGATTGGACTTGAAAAAATACAATTATACAAGTGCAATGCAATACTGCCTCGATGCTCTTGATCTAAATAATTTGCTGTCAGCGGCAATCGTATGTTTTTTGTTTAAAAGGTAGTCTTTGGCATCATCATCATCATCCATCACTGCACGTTAAGGCATGATGGGAGTTCTTGGGCAATGTCATGTGGAGAGCAAGCCGTAGTATGTTTATTTTCTTGGGGCAATGTCATGTGGTTTTCAGGCATACTTACACATAGGTGGGATGTCAAGGGCCATTTATTGGGGCCTGACGGTGAAAGTTGTCAATGGTTCCTGATGTTTTGCTTTTCACAATGATGTTAGTTAGTGGGATTAGCTAATCTTGGTTTTGCCACAAACAGTTATCAAGCCTGAAACTCTGTTCTTTAATTTTTTGCTGCCGCTCGATGGTTCTAAGAATAGTGTCCAGTTTGAGAATAGTGTCTTGTTGCTTGTTGGATCTTTTATCTATTATACCATATATGAAAGACTACATCAGTATAGTCACTTTGTCTAGCTGATTTACTTGTGTATGGACTAAGGGCACGCAATCAGCTGATAGGCTGGTTTTCTGACTTAAGACATTGACAAGAGTTTGGTTCTGGATGTTTGATACTTGAATCATCGGTAGTTTGTTTTGGGCAATATTTTATTTATTTATTATCTTGCATGATGCTTGTCTATGTTATTACTACTGATTTTTCCTGCCATTATAAATGAATTTTTTTATCTGCGTATGGAAAATTTGTTTCTATTTAGATTTAGACTTAGCAAACAACCATTGAAGAATGATGAAGTCTTGTCATCTGTTGATAAGTTATTGTGTTTGATTATTATCTACTGTCAATGTGGCATTTGTTTTATATTAGTAATCACTGTTGTGCTGTCAACTAATTTATATGATTAGGCCGATTATGGCACCAACAACTCAGGCTTCTCGCTGTTTATTATGGTTTTATACTCTTCATGAGCAGAATGGATGCGCTGATAATCAATGAAGCTGTTCGGCATGGAATGCAGATTAATGAAGTACATGGGACGAGATCAACCATTTCAAACCATGAAGGAGTCATATTTGAAATCAACCTTGACTGATGTTCTGGACGTATGACACTATTTAATTTTTTTCTGGTTGTCAGATGTTATAACGATGTATGCTCTCAGCAAGGGAATCAATTCATTAAATAATCTGGCATAGGAACCGGAGATGCTTGACTTCTTTTTTTTGCTTACACGGTAAAGAAGGAAGCCAGGTGGTGGGAGCAAATGAATATCAAATCTAGAGCATATGATCTCTTTTTGTCCATTGTTTCTTTTGATGCTCCACAAATATTCTGAACTAATTTTGCATTGGAATGCTGTTCCATCTGATGGAGTTAGATCTTGTAACGATTCTTGGCATTGCAGCAAGAGGCCATAAATCAAATGCAACCTTTCTGTTTGAAAATCATAATATAGATTACCTTACAAGAAGAACTTGATGCGCAATAACCGATTGATGGGGCACTGGAAGTTTATGGATGTCCTATCCAAATGATGCATCTGGTCCTGAGAGTAGAGGTGGGGAGGAAAGCATAAAGCGCAGAAGATTGTCTTCATCTAATCTTGGACATGAGAGCCCAACATCTGATGATGAAACTCTTTCAGCTCCTATATGTCTAGTGATACTTAACATGGAAGTGAGGATTGCTTTAGTAGCTGTAGGTGGACGTCATACACTAGCATTGTTCACTTCAGCTACATCAGAGGGAGCCAATAAATGGTGTTCAAAGGACTGCTTCAGATGTACATTTCTCAAGTGTATAGTCCCCAAGGGAACCGAAGACATCTTAATAATTTGATGTCTAATGTATAAAATATTAGTATTGTTGATGTATACATATATATTTATCTTATTTTATGAAATGCATTTTTTATTCTTAAATTTGAATTTTTATCTATAAATTTCATTAGAATGCATTAAATATATTGTAATTTAAAAATAAATTTAAATTTATAAGAATAAAAATTTGATGAAATTTTATTAGGTTAATGATGGATTAGTGATGGATTTCTGATAGAAATAATAGTGACGGATTAATGACGAAAATATTAGTGATTGATTAGTGATGAATAATAACGAATGACTGATGAATTCTTTCGTCACTAATTCGTCGTTATTAGTGACGAACTAGTGACGAAAGTTTTAGTGACTAAATTTTTGTCAATAATTTGTCACTAAATTGTCATGGAATAGTGATGAAAATATTTGTGATGGAATAGTGACGAAATAATGCATAATGGATAGTTCGTCACTAATCCATCACAATTTAGGGACGAAAAATATGTTCTGTCACAAATTTTTGACGGAATAGTTCGTCACTAATCCATCACAATTTAGTGATGGAAAATATGTTCCATCACAAATTTTTGACAAAACATTCCATCACAAATCCGTCGCTATTATTTAGTGACGGACCTCTTTCCATTACTAAATTTAGTGACGGCAAAAATAGTGACGATAAGATTTTCGTCACTAATCTATCACTAAATCCAATTTGTGACAAAATAGCAATGAAAATTTGTATCATTATTTTACTGTTTTCTTGTAGGCATAATTTGATTTGAGGTAACACCATCTTGTTGATGATTTACCTGAAATCAATTTATCTCATAACAAGATCGTTAGCACTATACTTAATTATTTTATATTCATCAAAATGAATATGATGTCAACAAACTTTAATTATTATTATTATTATTATAAAGCATAGCCAATTTAAGTTCCTTCAATGTAAGGCATGATTTAAGAGCTGATTTGAAATGGAAAAGTTCAAGTGTCTTCGATTATTTCAAGTAAAATTTTAATTAAAAGTTTGAGGATTAAAGTATATTTTAGCTTTAATTTTTTTTTTTTTTTAGTAAAGCATAGCCAGTTTAGGTGTCTTCAATGTAAGGCATCAATTAAGAGCTGATTTGAACAACGCATGGAAATGTTGAAGACAAAACGAAGAAGGGGCTCAGAAAACAACCAGAGTGGCTAACAGGGACCAGAAACTTGCTGTGACAGCAGATGTGACGCCAGAAGCACCGGCCAATGAAACATGACTTGTAAAGGGTCTTTATTGACTTTGTTACGCTATTAGCCATAAGTACCTACCTTTGCTTCATTGGGTTGAATTGTAAAGGGTTCTATCTTGACTGGTGGTTCTTACATTACATGAGAATGATGATGGATGGGTTTCCATGCCATGTATATGAATAGGGTTTGATTTTATATATATATATTTTTTAGAGCAATTGAGCTCCAATATTTTTCATTTAAGAGTTCCATCTAGCATGCCTTTAGCTCCTATACTAATCTTTATATTCTTAAACTTTATTTATGATACCATTCATATTTAGTTAAAAGTATGATAGCAAAAGTTTATTTATATAACAAATTTATCATGCTTATGATAGTATGTAAGTGGTGCTATAAATAATGAAAAGTTCAGAAACGTTAGTCGCATTGAGAGTAGGATTAAAAATATTAAAAAAGCTTGATGGATGAGTCCAATACATAAACTGTTGCAATTGGGATTCCCCCCCAATTCAATGCTGAACAAGAAAAGCTAGTTTGGACTTTGGATGACATTTTTTACTATGATTCTTTAAAAGGATTTGTATAAATTTGGGAGTATTGATCAGAAAAACCGGCTTAGTAAGCTAACAATCAGGAGTTTAACTAAGTTTTTTTTAAAAAAAAAAATTCTTCTTCTCCTTAGCACAGCCATATTTCTATTATTCTGCCTTTGTAATACTTCAAAATAGTTACATATCAAATTTTTTTAAAAAAATTATATGCTTAACTTAATTTCACCTGCTACAAATTAATTTTTATTCAAATTTTGGATCATATATTTTGATCAGCTAATAGATTAATTAGATCTTCGCCTCACCACTGGCCACAACCGGAGATTGACCTGAATAGGAGTCTGATTGGCTCCTTACCGGGTTTGGCCATCAAACATGGCTGAACGTCAATACTGTCTCAGGTTCTGAAACAGAGTATTCTATCAAGTTTTAAGGCTTCTAAATCAGCATAAATCCTATAAAACTTGGCATAATCCTAAGCGACCAGATCGTGGATTGAAAGAAAATCATACAAACTAAAATTTGAGGACTTACCTTGTGGAATCTTGGATCAAATCCAAGGAAGAAGATAGCTTTCTTCCTCTTCCCAGCTCTTCCTCCCAACCGACCCTCAGAACCAGATTGTTTAGCCTTGATTCCTCATGGTTAAGAGCCAAGGAGGGTTAGATTGCTATATATAAAGGATGAGAGGGATTATCGCTCCCTCTAATTGAATCTGGGAGGGAGATGAGTTCGTCTCCTCCCAGGATTCAAACTCCTTTTTCTCTCTTTTTTTTTCTTTTTCAAGTTGGCTTGGCCTAGAACGGTAAAGTGGACCTGATTTGGGTTCAAGTCCTCACAATCACAGTCAAAAAAGAAGAAGAAGAAGAAGAAGAGAAGAAGATATTGTTCAAAACCATGTCATGTTTCACACTCATGTTAAGAAGCAAGGTTCATTGGTTTCAACTCCTTAATGAAAAGAAATAATGAGGAAACCCATACTCTCATAAAAAAAAAATGCTATATTTCAGTAAATTAAGGCATTGCATACATTGTAGGAATAGTGAGAATTGGCTTTGTCTTGCTAGCTAACACTCTTATTTCATTTTGTTAATTTAATATTTGACTGTTTCCTTCCTTTAGTTCTTGCTTTTTTTTTTTAAAGGGCAAATATTGATGTAATAATAAGATTGTTTTATTAGGACTTAGGCTGGTTAAAACAGTATATTAGTCTTTCTACATACAGTACTATATTTGACTTTTTCATCTAACTCTTTTTAGGTCTTGCAATAGTGCATGATTGATGCACTAAGCTATCTTTTTTCTATTTTTGCTCTTATTTCTCATCTTATTATATTAATGAAATGTGTGATAAAGCTTATACTATTTTGCTCAAACAAAGATAGGATGTTGCAATGGTTTCATTATTGAAAAGAAAAGAAAAGAATATACATGGACAAATCAACAATATTACCTTAAATCGACTTTATAAATACAATTGAAAAGATAGCATATTGGAAGCTATGTAGTCCTTTTCCATAAAGTTGATATAATTGAAAAGACAGCATACTGGAAGCTATTTAGTCTTTTCCCACAAAGTTAACCCTTAAGAGTGCATAACTTGTTCTTCGTACGCCTTCCCATACTTATTCTTTATCAAGTATGCTAAAAGCTTAAAGACTTCTTGAGGGTCCTGAAGGGATTCGAACACACTCTTCCTCTCCATGCACCTTTTGCCCCAAGCCACTAGCTTGGGGCACTCTTTCTCAATGCTGAAGTTACCATAAATCTCAAAAGTATGGAACCAAGTTGTGAAGGGCACAAATGCTATATCAACTAAACCAAAGTTCTCTCCTCCAAAGTAGGTCTTGCCCTGGAGTTCACCTTCCAAAAGCTTCAAGCTCTCAACAAATTCCTCCTTTGCTTTCTCATGAGCTTCTCCTATATATTTTAGCATCCTTGCCCCTGACTCATAAACCTAATAAACATAGAAATGCAAACACATCACACTTAAGGACTAAACAATCCATTGGATTTTGCCCTAAATGAATAAAATTGATGTAGAAAGGGAAGAATTTATAATCTAATAAATGCAAGAGAGAAAGCATGGATAAAAGTTTCAACAATTGATGAACTACAAAGATTTGACAATATGAAGAATAGGGGATTACTAATGTGAAATAGATACTGAAGCTTAAAAGCAACTTGAAGGATCAAAGGTTGGTTTTCAATACTTGCATTAAAGATTTGCTAATGCCAATACAAACAAACAACCTCGAATAATCATGATGAGCAATCCAAATCTTTTGTCCAATTAATTGTGCACAATCCTAATCATGTTTAATTCTATTCGTCTTTTTCAATTCTATTTGTCAACACTAGAATTGTCCATTATTTTTGTATAGAAAGTGGTATCCTCATTTATCAAAGTGCATAAAAATGAAAAATGACCTACACGATTTCATTAAACTGGATCCTTTGAATTCATGCTTACTTTTCTAGATAAAAGATGTGAAAAATATTTTCATGTTATTAAGTCTATTGGAATCATGTTCATCTTATTGTCTAATATCTTAGGGGAAGCTTCCTATAAAAAAATGTTGAGGTAATTGCCATACAAGCGTACGATTCAAGCATAAATAATTATTTATAATTAATGTCAATATGTTTAGCCTTCCTACAAATGTTCCTTATTTTACATGAGCTAAAATTTATGAAGAGAGAGAAGAAGAGGATCTTAATGTCAATCTACATTTCTTAATAAGAGTTTTAACAAAGGACTATGTGTTAATAAATAATTTTAAAATTGCTCATAGATTAAACATATATATTTAGAATTGTGAGATCTTATGATGACACATGTTTAGTCCTTATATTAGTTAGTTATGTACTATATAGATCTTAAATACTTTTACAGTATTAAAAATCTAAATATCATCTTGTTGGCATGCCTTTATGGGTAAAGCCTTGAGTTGTCACATATAATATTAAAACTGATTGGGCTCATGGCACATGTAAATAAGGGATTGGCTCATAGTATTTGTGATCGAATTTGATTATTTTTGGTTTTGATCCTTATTCTCACGAGGATGTCAGAGCTTAAATGGGAGAGCATGTAAGAGCTTGTATTGCATATATTTGCATATCAGACAAATAAAAACAATGTTTAAAAACTTGTACTACATAAATTTAGTCAGTATTAGTTGCATATTCGATTGAACAAGGCCAAAGAATTCAGATATCACTTACTTGGCTAGCACTTTTTAGCTGAATTTTGGGTTTATGGTGTTTGCGATTGGACTTGATTGATTTTGAATTAGATTTAAATTTGAACACTTAATTAGCCTCGTAATGATGAACTTAAAACTAAGAAGTATGTGATATTTTTTTTATAAAATCTTAATTAAAAGCTTCAAATTATTTTTTTCTGCTTATAAAGAAGCAAAAATCTATCTCAAATTTTTTTAAATATTACCTTAAAATCATTTAAAAGCATCGTTGGCTCTCAGAAATATTTCTTTGCTCGAGCAAAAAAGATGGATCTATATAAACATTGAATAGAACTAAAAATTAAGCATCATGCAGATCATATCTGCACTTCAATTAAGCATTCCATTTTCATTTTATACATCAAAGTGTCATTGTGGATGAACTACATATGTTGGATGCAATAAAATAGCATTATATTATAGATCCAATAGTTCTCAGGAAAAAAAAAAAAGAAGACAAGGACATATTAGCCCCCCCTCCCCTCCTCAAAAAAAGGGTTTAATTGATGTTCGATCCTTTCGATCGACCAGACTTTAACATTTAGCATTTGTTGCCCATCAAATTAACATCCGATCCACAACGCTAAGTTTCTTTAATTTTCATTCTTTCTCAGTTGTATTCAGTTATAAGATAACTGCTTTCGGTAAAAAGATAACTGTGTTTAATTAGAAAGATAAAAAACTACGTAGCTAGCCCACGGGGGCTAACATCGTTAATGAAAGTTTGGCCCGAACACCAAGTTGCCTAACAAAAAACAATAGAGAATCAGGGCCGATTTTCATAATCTGCTCTAAAACAGCCATAATATTCCATGAGCCTTCAAGTTATTAGATTGTATTGAACAACCTAGTTGTCTTCTTTCCCCTTTTGTTAAGTTGCAATAAGTCAAGCAGCAGTGACATGTTAAACTTCATGACTTACTGCCTATATATCCCATGAAGCTCATGTATAACAAGAGTACATAGAACTCTACTAAATAAATAAACAGCCATCGAGGACATGCATGGTTCCTGTTAGGGTTTAGACCTTGATGAATAGCAATGGGATTCCCCGTTGAACAAGAACTAGAACTAAGGATTTCTAATCCTGTTAGGTTTAGACCTTGATGAATAGCAATGGGATTCCCCGTTCAACAAGAACTAGAACTAAGGATTTCTAATCCTGTTAGGTTTACTTCTTGAAAAGGAGGAAGATGGGGAGGAGAAAGAAAGGGCTGCCGCCCTATGATGAGAGAAGGGAATTTTTGGGAGAAAAGAATCTGTTCTCTATTCCATCCAAACCCTAGAGACTAGAGTTTAAATACATCCACGAAGTGGGCCAGGCCCAGACTCAACAAAAAACTCCCATGGACTAAACCAATGAGATTAAACTAATCCCCAAGCCCGTGTACACCCGTGACTTGATTTAATCTCAACCCTTGGACTCAAACCCAGCCCAATACAAGTTAGCCCACCTGGGCCTTGATAGCACCACACCAGGCCCAACAATCTCCACCTTGGTGCTTTCAAGGCCTCAGCACGTCCACTGTGTCCATCAGCTTTAACAACGAAATACACTTTTGAAAACTGTCCCGTGGAAGAACCTTAGTCAGTGCATCTGCTGGATTTTCTTTGGTGTATACCTTCACCAGCTCCACCTCACCATCTTCCACCAGCTCTCTGATCCTGTGGTATCTGAGGTCAATGTGCTTCGTCCTGGCATGATAGACTGCATTCTGCGCAAGCATCAGAGCACTCTGGCTGTCACTATGCACCTGGACAACCTTCTGATCAAGTCCCATCTCCAGCATCAAGCCCTTCAGCCAAAGAGCTTCCTTTGCTGCCTCTGTGATACCTATGTATTCTGCCTCCGTGGTAGATAAGGCTGTGATGGGCTGCAGACATGATCTCCACGATACTGGACCACCAAACAGGCTGAACACAAAGCCTGTTGTGGATCTCCTAGTGTCCACATCTCCACCAAAGTCTGCATCCACATACCCATATAACTGCCCACGAGCCTCCTTGGATAAGTTGGATCTCTCAGCATCTTCTTGCTGTCCATAGCAAATACCAACCCCAACTGTACCTACCAAGTACCTGAAGATTCCCTTCAGTGCTCGCCAGTGCTCCCTACCAGGCTGCGCCATGAACCTGCTCACCTGGCTCACTGCATGGGCTATGTCTGGCCTACAACATACCATGGCATACATAAGGCTCCCAACACCAGAAGCATATGGTACCTTCTCCATCTCCTGAGCCTCCACCTCAGTCTGTGGTGACATGGTCTTCGATAAGGAAAAATGTGCTGCCAAAGGTAGTGCTGTCGGTTTGGCATCCTTCATCCCATATCGCTCCAGAATCTTTTAATGTAGCCACCCTGACTCAGATGCAGCACACCTTGGATCTATCTCTGATGATTTCCATCCCTAGGATCTTCCTGGCTGGCCCCAGATCCTTCATCTCAAACTCCCGAGACAAAGCTATCTTCAGTTCCTGTACAGCCTTCTCACTCTTGCATGCTATCAGCATGTCATCTACATACAAGAGTAAGTACATCCTAGACCCATCATCCAGAGATTTAACATACACACAAGAATCATACTCACACCTGGAAAGTCCAATGCTCCTAACATAAGTGTCAAATCTCTTGTACCACTGCCTCGGCGACTGCTTCAGCCCATACAGAGATTTCTTCAGCAAACAGACTTTCCCATCTGATCTTGGTTCTCTAAACCCTGGTGGCTGCTCCATGTAGATGCTCTCCTCCAAATGACCATGGAGGAATGCTGTCTTCACATCCATCTGCTCCAGCTCCAAGTCCTGAGCTGCTACAATACTCAATAATAGTCTGATGGAAGTGTGCCTGACAACTGGAGAAAATATCTCACCATAATCGATGCCTTCTTTCTGAGAGTATCCTTTGGCCACTAGTCTTGCCTTATACCTGATACCCTCTTGTTCTGAAGCTCCTTCCTTGCGCTGATAAACCCATTTACAACCAATGGGTTTCTTTCCTTGTGGCAGCTGGACCACCTGCCACGTATTATTGCTGTGAAGAGACTGCATTTCCTCTGCCATAGCATGGATCCACCTATCTCTATCCTGACTTTCCATAGCCTCCTCATAGGTGAAAGGGTCTCCATTCGCTGTCACCAGGGCATATGACAACGAATCCTCAAAGCCGTATCGAACTGGTGGTCGCACGTTCCTCCTGGGCCTTTGCTGTGCGATCCCAGTATCAGTCCCCTGTCCAGCTGCATCCTGCTGAACTCCCTGGCTTCTACCCCCTCTGTCAGTCCTCTCCACCTGAATCTCAAATCCTCCTGGTCCACTAGCAAATGGCACAACTGTATAGGAGGTTGTCTGACTAGTGTTACCGTGTTCTACCTCCTGTAGTCCCTGCTGTGCATCCATGCCACTTCTGTTCTGGAGGATTGAGCTCTCATCAAAGGTTACATCTCTGCTGATGACAACCTTCTTCTCCAAGGGGTCCCATAGCCGATACCCCTTGACTCCTCGCGGGTAGCCTAGGAACACCATCTTCTTAGACCTGGCATCCAACTTACTCCGCTCCCCAGCTCCAACATGCACATATGCTGTGCATCCAAACACCCTTAGATGGTTTAGGCTTGTCTTCCTTCCAGACCATATCTCCTCTGGAATGTCTCCATCTAACCTGGTGTGCGGTGACCGATTGACCAAGTAGCTAGCTGCATCTACTGCGTCAACCCAGAACATCTTTGGAAGCCCTGCCTGCAGCCTTAAGCATCTTGCCTTTTCCAATAGTGTTCTGTTCATCCTCTCAGCCACCCCATTCTGTTGAGGAGTTCCCATCACCGAGAAGTGCCTTCTGATGCCCCACTCCTCACAAAAAATCTGGAACTCCCTGCTGGTGTATTCCCCGCCATTATCAGACCTCAGACACTTCACACTTTTACCCTGCTCCTTCTCCACCTCAGCCTTCCAGATTTTGAACTTGGTGAAGACCTCTGATTTCTCCTTCATAAAGTAGATCCACAGCTTCCTTGAGAAATCATCTATCAGGGTCATAAAGTATCTGGCCCCATTCCTTGCAGAAACTGGGGCTGGTCCCCAGACATCTGTGTGTACTAACTCCAGGGGTTCAGCACTCCTAGCTGTGCTGACTGAGAACTGTACTCTCCTCTGCTTTCCCATCTGACAAGGCTCACAGATCTCCATATCTCCGCTACTCAAGTCTGGAAGCAGACCTCTCTTGCTCAGTTCTTTCATCCCCTTGTCTCCCATGTGGCCCAGGCGGTAATGCCACATCCTGTACACATCCCGGGGATCTTGCTCCACAGCTGCCACCTCAGATTTCACAGTCATCACAGAGCCCTCCATCTTGTATAGATTATTTTCCAGCCTCCTCCCTCTCATCACCACCATGGCTCCATTGGAGATGTTCAGAACTCCACTCCTGGCACGACTGCTGAAGCTGTATCCAGTCCGCTCCAAGTACCCCAGTGATACCAGATTCTTCTTGAGTTCTGGAACATGCTTCACACTGGTAAGAGTGCGCACCATACCATCAAACATCCTCACCCTCACTGTGCCAATACCTGCCACCTTGCAAGGGTGATTATCTCCAAGAGTCACATTCCCCTCCTCAACCTCTGTGTAAGTACTGAACCACGACCGGTTGGGAGTGTAATGATGAGAACAGGCTGAATCCAAGGTCCACATCTCTGTGCTGTGCCTGTGATCATCTGATACAACCAAGAGATCATCCTCCACCTCCTGATCTGCAACTGTACTCACAGACTCAGATCCTCCTTTTTCTCCCTTCTGATTTTTCCACTTAGGACAATTCTTCTTAAAATGTCCTACCTCTCCACACTTATAGCACTTCAGCTCTCTCTTGCCTTTCCTGGACTTTGATCGTCCTCCAGACTTACTTCTGTCCCTGCCCCTACCTCTGCCTGTCCTTTCCCCAACTGATAGACCCTCCTGGGGAACAGCTTCCTTGGTCATCTTCTCCCTCTGCTCATTCGTCCGAAGCACCGAGACAATATCTTCATAAATTAATGTCTCCTTCCCATAGAGCAGTGTTGTGACCAATGAGTCATAAGACGTGGGCATTGAACATAAAAGCAGAAGTGCTTTATCTTCTTCCTCCATCTTGACCCCACATTCAGAAGTTCATTGCTCATCTGGTCGAATATCTGGATGTGACCCAGCACATCTCCACCTTCTGACATCCGAAGGCTGTAGAGGCGCTTCTTCAACATCAACTTGTTGCACATATTCTTCCCCATATAGAGGGTGTGCAACTTCGTCCAGAGTCCCTTCGGGGTCTTCTCCTCCAGCACTGAATAGAGGACTGAATCCGCCAGACAGCCCCTGATCATTGAACATGTCTTCTTCTCCAATGAAATCCACTGCTTGTCTGTCATCCCATCTGGCCTTTCCTCCAAAGCCAAATCTAAACCCTGCTGCACAAGGAGGTCCTCTACCCGGACTTTCCACATGGAGAAACTTCCCTTCCCATCAAACTTCTCAACCTCTATTTTTATGCTACTCCCCATGGCCAATTTCAAAAATAGCACAAAAATAAATTTTATAAAATAGAGAAGTACCTTGACGAGATTCTGTTGAAATTATTTCAACTCCTTGAAGGCCTCCAGATTACTCCTTGAACCAGGCTCTGATACCACTTGTTAGGGTTTAGACCTTGATGAATAGCAATGGGATTCCCCGTTGAACAAGAACTAGAACTAAGGATTTCTAATCCTGTTAGGTTTAGACCTTGATGAATAGCAATGGGATTCCCCGTTCAACAAGAACTAGAACTAAGGATTTCTAATCCTGTTAGGTTTACTTCTTGAAAAGGAGGAAGATGGGGAGGAGAAAGAAAGGGCTGCCGCCCTATGATGAGAGAAGGGAATTTTTGGGAGAAAAGAATCTGTTCTCTATTCCATCCAAACCCTAGAGACTAGAGTTTAAATACATCCACGAAGTGGGCCAGGCCCAGACTCAACAAAAAACTCCCATGGACTAACCAATGAGATTAAACTAATCCCCAAGCCCGTGTACACCCGTGACTTGATTTAATCTCAACCCTTGGACTCAAACCCAGCCCAATACAAGTTAGCCCACCTGGGCCTTAATAGCACCACACCAGGCCCAACATATCCATCTTTCTTCCACATGCCAAGCTTCACCAGTACCCCATAACCTACTTGCATTCAAAATGATAAGGACTGATCGAAAAATTGAAAAAAAAAAAATATGTCAACGATAGAAGAAAAAGATCTTTAGGACCCTATACATAGTGGTGAGGCATTAAGGGATACCTTCTTGTCGACGAAGTCGGCCCAGAAGCGGGCTCTAGCCCGTTCATAGGGTTCAGAAGGGAGGAATGTGGAGCCTTCCCGAGGCCACACGTCGTCAATGTACTGGACGATGATGAGAGATTCGCAGATGGGCTGGCCATCATGGAGAAGTACAGGAATCTTCTTGTAAACAGGATTAGATTTGAGCAGCAGCGGGCTCTTGTCGTCCAAGTTCTCCTCCTGATACATGTATTCCACCCCCTTCTCCGCCAGCGCGATCCTCACCCGTGTTGGAAACTAAACTTGATTATTGGAAATTGCTGCATAGGAAGTTGTTATTGCTGCATAGGAAGTTGATATTATTTAATTACTGCATAGGAAATTGCTATTATTTAATTGCATAGGAAGTTGTTATTCTGAATTTAGTATTGTGGAAGATCAAGAGTCATTTTGTAATTATAAAAGGCCATGTATCCCTTCACGTTTCAGCATGAAAAAATAGAAAGAAACCAGAAATTTGTCTAAAAGAAAATATCTTCTCCTCTTCCAACAAATTTGGTATCAGAGCCACAAAAGATCCATGGCCTCCATGAACTTTGTTCAATCCCAAATACCCAAACTCACCAAAGACAACTATGACAACTGGAGTATCCAAATGAAGGCTTTGCTTGGATCCCTTGATGTTTGGGATCTTGTAGAAGATGGCTACATGGAGCCGACCGAAGGTGAAGCAATGCTCACACAAGAGCAAAGAAAGCAACATAAGGAGTCAAAAAAGAAAGACAAGAAGGCTCTCTACATACTATACCAATGTGTAGATGAAGGCACATTCGAGATTATCGCTGGAGCTGCAACATCAAAGGAGGCATGGGACTTATTGCATAAGGCACATAAAGGAGCAGAAAAGGTGAAAAAGATTCGGCTACAATCTTTAAGGTCTGAATTTGAATCTTTCAAAATGATAACTGGGGAGTCAATTCTAATTATTTTTCAAGATTGATGTCTATAGTCAATCAATTGAAAGAAATGGTGAAGAAATTACTAATGTTCGAATCATGGAGAAAATTTTGCGCTCTTTAGATGCAAAATTTGACTTCATTGTTGTAGCCATTGAAGAATCAAAGGAATTAGAAGAGATGACTATAGAGCAACTCATGGGCTCTTTACAAGCACATGAGCAAAAGCTGTCTAAAAGGATGAAGGAGAAACCCATCGAGCAAGTACTTCAAACAAATCTTACACTACAAGAAAAAGGTGATCTTAAAGGTCAAACAAGTTTCCATGGTCGAGGCCGTGGAAGAAGAGGAAGAGGTGGAAGATTTCATCAAGATCAACCTCAAAGAAGTCAAGGAGACATAAGAGACCATCATGCCCGAGGTCGTGGTAGAGGAAGATTTTTTAATCCTAGAGGAAGAGGAAGGTATGGACAACAAGCACTACAATGTTTTATTTGCAAAAAATATGGGCACTATGCTAAAGATTGTTGGTACAAAGATAATGTTAATTATGTTGATGAGAAAATTTATTTTACAAAAGAACAAGAAGAAGAAGTAACTCTACTTTTGGCCTACAATAACATTTCTGGTGCTATCAAAAGAAGTACTTGGTATCTAGACACAGGTGCTAGCAATCATATGTGTGGGATAAAGGACATGTTTTTAAGATGGATGAAAGCTTCAAAGGCTCGGTGACTTTTGAGACTTCTCTAAAAGGCCAGTTGAAGGGAAAGGTAAAATCCTTATCAAGCTTCAAAATGGCACTCAAATTTTATTTCAGATGTCTATTANTATTCCTGGGTTCCTAGGAAATAAGTTCAGGGGATAACCCATGGTTAAACATGGTTATCCCCCTCTGGTTAAACTTTTTCAGCACTATCCCCTAAAGCTATAGCATTTAGGGATAAGGAGGGATATCTAGAGGATATCCCCTCTTATCCACCATATCAAACACACCCTAAGGAATCATGGGTTATCCCCTGAACTTATTCCCTAAGGAACCCAGGAATAACTAAAGTTATCCCTTGATGGCAGACTTGTAATTTTAAAAAGGTGCTTATTCCCTCAGCTATCCCCTGGATAAATGCTATCCTGTACATTTATCCCAAGATAGCCCAAAAGCTATCAAACACTGCCTAAAACTTTAAAAAGTTATAAAACTAATCTTGAACTTTCTATTTTATATCACTTTGATCCCTACCGTTAAATAAAGGAGATGTCATTTATTTTTATCCTATGTGGCAGCATACATAGCGGTACACATGGCATCCAAGTGGCAAAAATAAATTTAAAATATATAATTAACCCATTAATATATTATTTAATAATATAAAAATATTAAAAAATAAAAATAAATGTCAAATTAGGGAAAAAATTGTAAAAAATCCAAATGGCAAATTAGGGCTAAAAAAGATTATTTTTATTATTTTATATTTTTTAAAATATTAAATAATTAGTCAATGGGTTAGTTATAAATTTTAAATTTATTTTTGCCACTTGGATGCCATGTCTGCTGCTATGAATGCTGCTACATAGGATAAAAATAAACAGCGTATTTTCTATTTAATGGTAAGGATCAAAGTGATACTAAACAAAGAGTTCATGATTATTTTTATAACTTTTTAAAGTTCAAGGATAAAGTGATACAATCCTCTAAGTATAGAGGTTAATCATATAGTTTAGCCAAAATAAATTAGACTCACGGCTACAGAGCCAACCAGAAATCTTTTACCCAACTGAAAAATTCTTCCATTGCAACAAATCAATTGAGAAGGCCTTCTACCCCTGTTATATGCCATCAAACAGGGTAACCAAATAAAACACATGATCCGCGTGCCACCAGTGATTGGTACGAGATGTGTGGGAGACAAGTGGCTGGCGCATGCAGAACATTTGGACCAGAGACCAAACCGAAACGACGAATAACACGGCAATGGACCAATTGAACGAGTTTTCGACCAGGACTTCTGAGTTATTGCATGATACCAAACCAGCAAACCAAATGAAAGACATGAAATCAATGAAAAACATGAAATCCACGAGACAGAAATGAACAGTAGTAGACATCTTGATGATGTGGGCTAATGAAAATCATGAAATCCACGTGCCAGCAGCAAACACTAGTGGATATCTGATGACGTGGGCCAGCAATGAACTCAGATTATAACTTTACGTACGATGGGTGGTGGCTCGTCACTCTAACGTCTCCACTTCAGCTTCCGGTAGCTGAACTTGGACATCGAGAGAGGCTCTAGGACCACGGCACTCGAGATGGAAGTGACGAGTTCATGCAGTCTGCGACTGTTAATGCTCAATGAGAGCGCAACCCTCCACTGGTAGCAAACTTTATCCCGGATTGTAGGCAGCTTCAAGCACGCCTTGAGAGCGATTAGATCGTGCAGATTTTCGAAGAGGCTAATCATGTCGCAACCTGTTTTTGAATTGTTGCCGCGAAATCCGTTCTTCAACTTGGATGTTCTTCGGCTCTGATTCGCACGCCGATCTCGTCGCCTCGGGTGGAACCTGCAAGATAGTCCGCACGCAGAGGGTGCTGTGGGGTTGCCCTCTGCGAAGGACCCCGACGCCCAAGTCAGTGAAGATTCACAGCAAGCAGATGTGAGGAGAAGACTCTCACGGAGAAAATGCTCCTTTAGGCTCTTGAGAGAGCTCTAATGGAGTATGAGATTCAGTGAGTGAAATGAATGCGTAAGGGTTGTCTTAGAGTTTACGCACGTACCTGAGAGGTTGGAATGCTATGGTATTTATAGGTGATCACCTGATTCCTTGGACATGTCCTGGATGGGGTATGAGAACTGTTAGGATTCGAATCAAGTTTGTTATGAGGCCGTAGGGTCCGTATCTTGTCAGTTAGAGGATCGACGGCTGGGAGAGCTGGTTGATGCTTTGAGGTTCAATGATCACACAGACCTAGGCCACTCTCGCAGATCCTAGGCCACTTCTGGGCATGATTCGTCACCTGAAATCTTATTCAGCTATAGTGGATTCGAACTCTCCCGCCAGATCCCGCAGAGGTATTTTGAATGTCGTGGTTTGGCCTGAATGAGGAATAACCTGGTTTTTCGAGGTATAAATGGATCGGCTTGAATGACTAAGGAATGGCTCGGCTCGGATGGCCGAAGGATAGGGATAGCTCGGGTTACCGAGGAATAGCTCGGCTCAGATGGCCGAAGTATGAGGATAGCTCGGGTTGCCGAGGAATAGCTCGACTTAGATGGCCGAAGTATGAGGATAGCTCGGGTTGCCGAGGGATAGCTCGGCTTAGATGGTCGAAGTATAAAGGTGGTCCAGGTTGTCAGGGTGACCCGACCTCATCAAAGCTGATTTGACCTCGTCACTAGAATGCTAGGCCAGCTGGCCAGCTAGCTATCTAGATGTTTGGATTGGGCGCGACCCATCGCCAACGTGAGCGTCAATAATGCAATGACGATTTTACCCTTATCACGAATCTTGTTAGATAGACCACCCAAGGATTTAATACCATCTATCATCATGTGCGTGAGGGTGGTAGGGGTTGAGGGTTGAGGAGTGTTTAATTTGGCCTTTGATGTCTCAGTTTTTGAATCGAATAAATGTTGTTTTAGGCTTTCAGTTTTCAGTATTCATAATTTAGCAGTGAGCCGTGGTAGATATTATGATGTATGATAATGTTGGTTATCTCAAATCGATTTTGAAATATTTACGGAAGCTATATAAGGATTAAATTGGATATCTTAAAAAATCTTAGTCAACAATCTGTATTCATGCTAATTTAATAATAAAAATAATAAAGAGATTAAGAAATTGACATTCATACGATTATGTCGAATATCTTAACTCCATCAACACCACTTTGAAATCACCAAATTCTTTCGATCGAATACGAATGAGCGGACATTTCTGATTTGGGTTGAGATCACACAACTGAATTTTTTTTATGGAGTCACTTTGTATTCTCAACACATGAAACAAAATAAAGATAAAGAAAAAGACTCTTGTGTTGATGGTAATCGGGTTACATTATTTTTTTTTTCTTTGATGAATCTTTTATTCTGTATTTTTCTTTAATGAATCTTTTATTCTCTGGAGAATAATGATTACCATCCCTTTTTAATTAATTAATTAATTAAATTTTAAAATAACTTCTAACTCTTGAAAATTACTTTAATGTAGGGTAATGTGGGAGAGAGAAAATCTCTCCCACAATCCCATATATCTCTCTCACAATCCCATTGTTGGTTTTTTTTTTATATCTTTAACATGGGATAATGTGGAAGAGAGAAAATCTCTTCCACAATCCCATTTTGATATCTTTAATGTGGGATAATATGGGATAGAGAAAATCTCTCCCATAATCCACTATAACCATTTTTTAATTAGACTACGTGTAGTCTTTTATATTTAGACTATGTTTTCTAAAATGTAGTTTAGGTGAGTGTAGTTAAATGTTCTTCTTTTAGACTATGTTTTTTAGACGTAGTTAAAAGTTAAAAAAAAATGTAGTTTTTAAATACATTTAGACTACATTTTTATCAAAAAATGTAGTCTATAAGTGTACAAAAGACTACTTTTTTTATTGAAAACATAGTTTATTGTTTACTTTAGACTATATTTTTATATTCAAAACATAGTATAATATCCAATACTATCATACAAATATATTTTAAATTTCAAAAAAATCTCAAATATATTGAATTAAAATATCCAATATTGTCATATAAATATTCAATACTGTTATACAAACATATATTTTCAATTTCAAAAAAATTCCAAATATATTGAATTAAAATATCTATAACATTTTTAGATAATCCAAACTTCAATATACTTTCTAATCAAGAACTATAATATAGTCATTTGACAGTTTTTCTTCAAATGAAACCTTGCAAGTATTCGACCCATTCTCCACACATAATGTCGATCTCTTCTTGTTTATAAGTTTTCTTCTTGCCAAACTGCATATATACATAACTTACTCAGAAAAAAGCACTAAATAACTTATGACACAAAAATTTAAAACCATAAAAGGTATTACTTATATGTAGCATGCAATAATAACTTACCTTTCATCGGTTGAAATGATATGATTCTCAATGATCTCCTTTATATACATAATGACATAATAGCCATATTCAACACCTGATGGTTGCTTAGGACACTTAAAAATAAATTTAAAAGTTTTTATAAGATTCAAACAAATAAGGTACAATTTTATGAATTATTAAAAAGAATGTGCAACTCAATATACCTGAACTGACTCCTAAGTAAGTGTTTTTCTTGCAACTCGGTCAGCTTTAGGGTCAATAACCACCAAGGACCAGTGATCCCTTCATAAAATAATAACAATAATCAATAACTTGATATCAAAAGTATCAATTTTTATTAAAAAAGTACTTACTCAGAGTTATAAGAAGCTAGAAACAATTGATCTATATAACAACGCTTTAATCTTTTAGCAATCAAATCTGATCGTGCTTCAGCTAATCCAGAGTGAACAGAGATCTGTCCAAGGTCTACAAAGCCATACATGTTGAGCAGTTTTGATTTCTTGAGTTGGTTATACAAATAGCTACACAAATTAAATTATTCAATCCCACAGTTATTATTAGAAACTTGTAACATCTAGTAATTGTATATAAAATGCAAAAAATATAAAAATATCTTATTACCTCATATATAGCACAATACAACTAGAAGAAATCTTCTTCATTGAGAAAAAGTGATCGATATCTTTCAGAATAATATAGCAGACCCGTTCATGATCAAAAACACCAACATCCAATGCCACTGTTATTATATTTGTATCTTCCAAACTTTTTCAATGTGATTCTTTAAATATGACAAACTCCATGACCCTTTTTTTTGTTTTTTATTTGTAACTTTTGTAGAACAATCTTAGCCTGTTCATAGTAAAAAATTTAATTCACATATGTCACATAATAAATAGTTTATCAATATAAATTAATCATAAATTTATAGATAAGTTAAAAGTTTCAATTATCTTGACTCGATCATCAATAACTAATGCTCGAGGCCATGTAATGTGAGGACCAAAAAGCGTTAACTTTCACAGGATCATCACCAATTGTTATTGGAAGGAGAGCATCATTGTCAAAACAAACATAAATAGATACACAATAATTATGAATACCCAAAGGAACTCCATGTACAACAGAGTTTGACGCTACATTCTTAATTATTGTACCATATCCAATTATATTGTTAATAGATCCTACTACCAATTTGCATGATTTTTTCTTCAAAGCAATAACATTAGAAAATATAAGTACTATGAATTTAAATAAAATGCTACAAATATAAGTAAATATTAACATACCTTTTGCATGTCTCTTTGTCCAATTATAACAAATTCTAGACTTGCATCATTTTTTGCATCAGAATCACCAAAGGGGCTTACCAGCATGAATGATAGCGATGGATGGAGGGAGGACTCCTCTCTCCCTTCCCTTTTATCATGGAGGAGAAGGGGGGGTGGGGTGGAGAAGGAAGGGCGGCACGCCGGTCGCTATCATGCCGTGACTCTCTTCTCCTCCCTCTTTTCCCAGCCGTTTAACTCATGGGGATTACATATATAATTCCCCCTACTCTGCTTGCCCTCCATCGCTCGTTCTTCTTCTTTGCTATTCGTCCTTTGCGCGGTGCCACTGAGGGCTCTGAGAGCAAGGGGGCAGAGTAAGAGAGGTAGGAGAGCTCGGAACCTTGCAATGATAGCTGGGAAAGGGGTGTTCGAGGAGATCATCGATGGGGATGTGTACAAGTACTATGCTGATGGACAGTGGAAGAAATTAGCTTCCGAGAAGTCGGTCTCTATCATCAATCCAATGACAAGGAAGACTCAGTACAAAGTCAAGGGTAATTGACCTTTTTTTTTTCAATAACCTATTTCTTGGTTTGCTGAAGTACTTGGCATCTTTTAGTGAGTTTTCAACACAGCGATCAAGAGACCTACGGAAACTTAGCCCGTAGGATCGAGCCAGATGGGACATTATCAAAGACCTGTTTCAAGAACCAGCAGTCCACCGCCACCTCCGGGCTGAGCAGCGCCGGTGGTCGCACCGACAGCAACCAACATTTTGATGGAAACCCTAGGTGACGCGAGTCACGCGATCTCCACCAAGCCACAATCTTCTTTGCCCGACTGTCCATTCCCCCTCATCTTCTTCCTCCCTCAAACCTAAAACCTAGGATATAGAATCAAGAATGAGAAAAGAAGAATCCTACCAAATTCAAATTTGGTCAACTGGTTGGCGAGATGAAATCTGTGAAAGTCTACAGGAAAGGTTGGGAAACTATGAAGGAAGATCCTGGGTAAAATCGTGGAATGAAATATGAGTTTAGGTATCAAGGGTTTTTTTAAGAAAAAAGGGAGAAAGTGAATTAGGAGAGAAAAAATAGACAAATTTTTAGTTTTATATTAAACTACATCTTAATAAAAAAATATATAGTATAAGAATACCTTTTAATTATATATATTTTTTAGTTTGAGAAAAATTGTGAAAACGTAGTCTAAACTGTTAGACTACATTTTTTACTAAAAACGTACTCTAAAATTAAAAATGTAGTCTTTTTTCTAAAGTCTATTTAACTTTTTATAGTAGTGATCCCATGTATCTCTCCAATAATCCTATTGTAGGTTTCTTTTAATATCTTTAACATGGGATGATATGGGAAAGAGAAAATATTTTTCACAATCCCATATATCTCTCTAACAATCCTATGATGGTTTCTTTTGATATCTTTAATGTGGGATGATATGAAAAGAGAAAATCTCTCCCACAATCCCAATATATCTAAAAATCAAATAACTTTCACATGGACTTCCTGTGGAACATGCCTACGATGTATTTTTTAGCACTCCATATAATCTTTAATTTAAAATAATTTTAAATTTATTTTAAATAATCATATTATTTCAAATATAAATTAATCCAATTATTTTTTATGTAAAAATTAATTTAGAATTTTAAATTATAAATTAATAACTTAACCCAATATATCATACAGTTCACATAATTTAATGGAGCCATTGAGAGGAACTATGAACATTATAATTTTAAGATTCAATAATTTTGATATTTAATTAATACTTTAATTAAAATATTAAAATTATTAATTTCAAATTACTCCACTAAAAATTTAAAATTACATTATCAAAATTATAAAATTAATTATATTCAAAACGATTTGAATTATCCATTGATATAGTTATTTCATATAAATCAATCTTTTATAAATGGTTCATAATTAAAGCTAGGTATTTTTTGTTAACCTCTTTAATTATATCTTTCTTATAAGTACATTGATTCTCTATTGAATAATACATTTATGATCTAATCATAAATTGCGCTCTTATTATTCAAGCCCCGAATCAATACTTTGGAAAATTGTCCATCTGATTTCTTTAGGAAGAAATGGATTTCATCTTGTATATTAATATTTTTGATTATTTATGTTATTATATTTTCAATATACCAAGAATTTGATACTATATTTTTGTGCCATTATCCGGTCAAAAAATAGAATACAATAAATAGGAGTCTATTAATTACTCAGAATTAAAATCAATTCCATCATTGATTAATTTTGAATGCTCTATTTTAATAATTTAATTTATTAGAGATTCATAATTAATCACATTTCAGTCCTATATAATCAATTAAATTATATAAAGCACTTTCATTCTAATAATCCCATTATCAACAATCCAGATAAGATCATTTCATTTCGAACATAATGAACCACACTAATAATTTTAAGTTAAAGATCCAAACTTTAATTTAATTATAATTATGGATAGATTTAGATTATTTTACTTTAAATATTATCCTTTATATATATTATATACAATATTTAAAGTCACAATTAAATAATCTAAGGATTTTCAATATTTATAAAGCATCAAAACATGCATGCAAAAATAATATTAAAATATTTCTCAAATTAATCAACAAAATAATATATTTCATATGTTTATGGGCACATATCCCAATAGATAACATATTGAGAACCAGTTAAAAATCTATCACAATTTTTGTTAAGTCATGTATGCATATTTGTGTATCCTTCCGAGCATGTGTCGTCATAATTAATGGTCAAGGAATCAATAAAACTTAAAAGACTATAAAGGGAAAGAAGCAAATGCCTACCATCCAGATTGAAAGATTTAAAGAGAAAGAGGATTGCACGCAGAGATGTCATGAGACTAAAGATTTTTGCAATGCACTTTAGCCAAAATGCAGATGCATCAAAAAGAGTTTGGATTATATTAACCAATTCATATAAGTCCCTCTTTTTATAGAATTCTTCCAACATTTGGATACTGCACTAGAGAGAAAGATGCATCGATCCATTCTCCAACGCATGGAAGGAAAAATGTGACTCTTCGTAGCATTGCCACACCCTATATCCGAGAAAGATTTAAAATGTAACAATCCATTTAGAAATTAAATTATTATCACCAAAGGAGTTGAACTCAAATAATTCTATAAAATTTAATGTATATAACTAACAAAAATAGATTCAGTATTCATTCAATAAAAGTAGTCAAATTTCATAATAAGGTCAATAACAACATCTAACATGGGATCTTGGTATAAGATATACTAAATATTCTTAAATTAAACAAACTAATCATAAAATATTAATTAAATCTTGGACCAGCCTTTACCCAAAATTCTTCTTATTTTTTGGTCTCTAAACAACAAGGCTCAGTAAGCAACCTTTAATAATGCTTAAAGGGAACAAGTAATTAGCAACATAATTCAATTTAAAATACCTGCATAATATGATGTTTAAATATCATTTTCATAAACAATTTTAATAGAAAAATGCATGTCATTTAAAGTAACAATATCAAGTTTAAAAACTTAAAGTTTTCATTCTAAAAGTGTGATAATAACTTTATAGTCATAACCATGGCCAGATATAAACTTTGTGATTGGGTTAGAACATATTGTCGTATTTAACTTTGCATAAGTGGATTAGAAATAAATCAACACATATATTTCCTATGGAGTTGGATTCTAATATCAACTATAAGCCTTCATATAAACTCTGAAAGACGGAGATAGTATATCACGGATTATAGTTAACTGAGAGTAAGCATCTTGTATCTTATTTCATACATAAATTTTTTACAAATCGCTTAAGTCTCACATAAATTTACTTAACTTACAAATTTTATATGCGAATAGACTTTAAAATAATCTATAAAATAAACTCATGATTTATCAAAAATTTTATAGGCGCAAAAGTAACATAACAAAACATACATGCTTACTTGAGCTAATTTTTAATAATTACATATATGCAAAAATTTATAAAACTAGTAATTTAGCTTTTTCATGTTAAAGAAAAATCTTATTACATCTTATGAATAAATATTAAAAGTTAGCACTAAGCATAATATCATTTTTAACAATTCTTACAAAATTTAGCAATTATTCCTAATTTTAAACATATAAATTCTTAATATAAAATATTTAATAAAATCAACTAATCTATTTTTCAATTAATCATCAATTAAAACATTTATAACATATAATATTTAATCTTCAATAATTTTAAAATTACTTTGATCATGATTGGGATCGCTCATCCTTTTTAGATAAAATTGCTAAGAACTAATCTTCAATTTTTTGATGCTTGCAGGGCTTAATCATCCTTGATTCTTCAACTTTTACCTTTTATACTGTTGGATTGATAGAAAAAGACCTCTATTGAAATTTATTTATAGAGAGATTTGTTAAAGCAAATAGATTTCTTAGTTTTTATAAATACTAATCTCATAAAATAATAGGCTTTTCAGTTTTAATAGAATACTAATTTCTTTAAAAAAGTAAAGAGATAAATATTTATTAAATATTTAAAATAAAATTTTGACTCAAAACTAACTTTTAAACCATCTAATATAATTTTGAAACATCAAAATTTAGACAAAACATAAAAATTTAGATAAAACATTAAAAAAACATCTTTACACTATCAATGGCATTTTTTGTAATTTATTAAAAGTGTGTCAATGCTGATATATGATTATGAAATTGCTCTTAACTTTCTCAATTGAATTTTAATTTGAATGATTCAAAAAGAGTTACAAGGTTAATTCAATACAAAACATTATAATATAGATTTAGTCAAAAAATTAATTTATATTTTTTAATATTTTTAGTTCAATTCAGTTAAATTAAATCTTAATTTAAAGTGAGCTAACCCAAAAGGGCTAGGTCTCACACTTCGTAGCCAAATCAGGCTTTAGGTTTATATATCTAGCTAATATATCACTAACTATAAATCTTATATCATTACTTAAGTATTTCTAAGTCTCATATATCAATGTGTTTATGCGACACTAGCACTAACACACTTTGTTAGAGGATTGGCTATCATGTCAATAGATGGCAAATAATTAACACTAATTTCTTTATTTTCAACAAGGTCTTATATATAATGATACTTAATTTCAATTTATTTACCTCTTAAGCTATTTGGTCCACTATCAAGTAGTGTCATAGCTACTAGATTATTTATTATATATGAGGAGGTCTTGCAAGGATACCTAATTTTATATCATTTCTAAATATTGGAATCCAAATATCATATGTTGATACTATGTCATAGGCAATATATTCTACTTCTTACGTATGTCTAGCAACACAACTTTATTTTTACTAAACTAAGAAAAGATAACACCACCAAAAGTAAATACGTAACCGAATGTTGATTTACAATCGTTTACATTATCAGCAAAAATTAACATTTGAATGACAATTTCCTTTAACTTATTAGCTTGATAACATAATGTAAGACTTTTAGTTCCTTTAATATATCAAAAAAAAAATTTTTTTTTGCTGCATTCCAATGAGATACTAGGGTTATTTTGATATCTACTAACTAAACCTACAACATAAGTTATATTGGGCCTAGTGTAAAGCATAGTTGAAACTTTCTATTGTTGCGCATAAGGAATATTTAATTTTTCTTGTCCTTTAGTTAGACAATTTTCTTACTTAATTTTAGACCTTTTTCAACAAGAGTAGATAACCATGCCATTCATGACTTAAACACAATATTTTAAATTTTCCATCTCTAACGAATTTGATTCCTAAAACATAGGATGTTTCTCCCATATATTTCATCTCAAATTGGGAAGTTAACCATGATTTAGTTTGCTTAATCATTTTGAAACTATTTCCAATAAGTAATATATCAATTATACATAAAGAAAGAATTGTAAAATAACTCCTACTCTTCATAATATACACGCAATGATCTAATTTATTAACAAAACATCCTAACTTTAAAATTGCATTATGAAAGCAAAATATCATTGATAAGATGAATGTTTTAATCCATATAAAGATTTCTTTAAATGATATACTTTATCTTCTTACCCTTTTTATAAAGCCCTCAAGTTGTTTTGTAAAAATTATTTCATTCAATTCATGATTAAGAAAAGTAGTTTTTGCATATAATTTTGTGAGTTCAAAAGGTAGAGGAGATTGTTAAAGTTATTGGAGAATTATGATCGGTCTATTGCCTACATTATAAAAAACCTATTGGTAGGCCAAACTACGTTGCCTTAAAAACTCAAGCGCAAGTTAATGGATACACTACAAGAGAAATAAATTATTGCGACGCCCAAATGCGTCGCAATTGCGTCGCTAAACATGATATTGCGATGCAATAGCAACGCAATGATGGCGTCGCTCAAATATCCATCGCAATACCCATTTATCGCAATTGCGTCGCAATATTGTGACTCTCTGCGACGCAACTGCGACGCATGCAAATGCATCGCTAAATTTAAAATTAATTTTTTAAAAAAATTTATTATTAAATATTGCAACGCACTAAATTGTGTCGCAATATTGCGACGCATCCAGCTACATCGTAATATTTAATAATAATATTTTGGTATAATAGCGACGTAATTTGAGTCGCTAATGCATCACAAATAAAAATTATTTTAAAATATTGCAATGCAGGGTCATTGCGTCGCAATATTTATTAAAAAATTTTAAGATAAAATAGCGACTCAATTTTAGTCGCTAATGCGTCGCTATTAAATTTATTTTTAAATTATTGCGATGCCAGGTCATTGCGTCGCAATATTTAATAATAATATTTTGAAAATATTAGCGATACAATTTCAGTCGCTAATGCGTTGCAAATTTTTTTTTAAAAAAATATAAAAGATTAAAAATTAAAACGGTTAATACAATTTCGCTAAATCTAAATATTAATACAAACATTTTTCACTCAATCCAAACAATAATAAATTTCCAAAAATAATTTATATATTAAAATTTTGAAGTTTTTACAACATAAAAAAAGAAAAGAAAATACATCAAGAATCTGGACGATCACGTGGAGGCTGTAGAGGCTGAAGACTCTGTGACAAGCGTCTAACCATATCCCGCAAATAATGCATCTCATCTCGCATGTCTGCAACCTCCTGATCCTGGCCTCGCATACGATCCTCAAAATCCTGCTCGACCTCCTGGCGAATCTCCTTTGCAATAGATCTGCGAAGGTCCTGTAAACGCTCGGGATGAAGATCACTAGGAACTTGCGAGCTGGAGGCCTGATGGGAAAAAAATGTAGAAGCTCTAGTGCCCAGACCATAGACCCTGCGGTCGTGGCTGGGCACCAACAGCCTCCAAAAATACACGCCGACTCTCCTCTGCTGAGAGTTCGACGGGCGTCTCCCCATCAGTAGAGTCGACCTGCGATGCCTGGGAGCGAAGCTCCTCGACTCGTGTCTTGAAATTATGAAATAAATAATAAATGAGTTAATAAATTTCTTGAAATAAAATTTTAGAAATTAAACAGATACTACATATATCTAATTTCTTACCGCAACCTCTCGTGATCGCGTGTCGACCCAGGAACCGTTCCTCCTGGTGTGTGTCACCCTGAATAGATGAAACTCACTAGGATCTCTGCCCTCCTGCTCAGACTATAACAATAAAAAAAATGATATTAATATAAATATTTGTAAATAACTAAAATATTTATTAAAATATTTATGTTTTCTTACCATACGCCGTCTGTGCTCCTGAATCGAAATTAAGCCCGAAGTATGGCGGGAGAGACCCGTGCCAGGACCGCCCTTCTTAGATCGGCGGTTCGTGCTGGCTGATGCGGACCTCCTGCGCCAGCCATCGGACTCCCAGGCCTACTGCCACTCGTGCCAAATACCCTCTGGCACGTGCGCAGAACGCTGACCCGATGACCTCCAACGATGAAGCATGTCGGAGTATCGACGTCGTGTCAGAGCCTCCCATACTGCCCTAATGGCATCATGGCTGGCAGGATCCCATGTAAACTTTTTCTGTATTAAAATAAACAGTTAGTTTCTGAATTTATTAAGTTTAAGAAATTTTATATCACTGATAAATTGTATTTAATAAGTTTACCTGAAACTCAGAAAAATAAAACTCCCTCATGGCTGAGATACGTGGCGCCAATCGTAGCCACTGGGATTGCACGCCTCTGAAATACGGCGCTGATGTGGCTGGATACATGATGCTGCTCAATGAATCTGTTAAAAAAATGCATGTTTATAAGTAATTGACTTAAAAACATAAACATATATTTTTAATTAGTATATACTTACATCCCCTGAGCATCAAGTCGAAGTATAGTGCGGCCGATGGTGGAAGAACTCTCGGAGGTCTGTGCCGATCGGCTGGATGGTAATACTGCTAGAGAGATCGAAGGCTGCACCTCTGCAGGAGATCCAAACTCTCCATCTCCGACGCTCATGTGATCTGATGTAGCAGGGCTACGTCTCTGCTCACTCCGTCTGTCGTCGGTAGATCTACCTCTGCCCGTCATAATGAAAATACTAAAGATTCACACAATTAAATTATGATTAATGATTGACTATGTAAGAATTTTTTTTTTTGAGTGACAGTGGTCTGGCCAGCCACAGCAGCGGCCGTGGCCGCCTTGTCCGGCCGCGGCCGCGGCCATGGCCGGACAAGACAAAAAAGGGGGGGGGTTTCCCCCCCCCCCCTTGTTAAGAAATTTTTTTTTTTTTTTGTGACAGTGGCCTGGCCACCGTGGCTAGGCCACTGCCGGCCACGGCAGCGGCCGTGGCAGGAGAAGGCGGCCACGGTAGCGGCAGTGGCCGGAGAAGGCGGCCACGGCAGCGGCCGTGGCCGCCTTGTCCGGCCGCGGCCACGGCCATGGCCGGACAAGAAATAAAAGGGGGGGGGGGGGGGGGCGGGGGGGTTCCCCCCCCCTTGTTAAGAAAAATTTTTTTTTTTTTTTGTGACAGTGGCCTGGCCACCGTGGCCAGGCTACTGCCGGCCACGGCAGCGGCCATGGCCGGAGAAGACGGCCACGGCAGCGGCCGTGGCCGCCTTGTCCGGCCGCGGCCACGGCCGTGGCCGGACAAGAAATAAAAGGGGGGGGGGGGGGGGGGTTTCCCCCCCCCCCGCCCCCTGTTAAGAATTTTTTTTTTTTTTTTTGTAACAGTGGCCTGGCCACCGTGGCCAGGCCACTGCCGGCCACGGCAGCGGCCGTGGCCGGAGAAGACGGCCACGGCAGCGGCCGTGGCCGCTTTGTCCGGCCGCGGCCACGGCAATGGCCGTGGCCGCCTTGTCCGGCCGCGCCGGACAAGAAATAAAAGGGGGGGGTGCGGGGGGGAAAAAACCCCCACGCCCCCTGTTAAGAAATTTTTTTTTTTTTTTTTTTGTGACAGTGGCCTGGCCACCATGGCCAGGCCACGGCAGTGGCCGTGGTCGAAGAAGACGGCCACGGCCGTGGCTGGACAAGAAAAAAAAGGGGGGGGGGCGGGGTGGTTCCCCCCCCCGCCCCCTGTTAAGAAATTTTTTTTTTTTTTTGTGACAGTGGCCTGGCCACTGCCGGCCACGGTAGCGGCCGTGGCCGGAGAAGACGGCCACGGCAGCGGCCGTGGCCGGAGGGAAATCATTAAAATTTTTTTTTTTCGAGTGTAGGGGCTTACCTTGGTCGAGAGAAGAAGCCAGAGTCGGATGAGAACGCCGGGGAGCCGGAGGACCATAGGGGAGGCACCGGAGCAGCGAGGTGGGAGCCAAAAATTTTTAGAGCACGGCGGCGGCTAGGTCAAGACGGGGAAGAAGAAGAAGAGAAGGTTGGCTTATATATAAGTACTTAGCGATGCAATTATTTGCGTCGCTATATGGTCGCAATTTTTTTTTAATTTATTATGTCTAGCGACGCATTAGTGCATCGCTAATCCATCGTTAATATGATTTTATTATTAATTTATGAAAAAATAGCGACGCCAATAATTGCATCGCTAATGCATCGCTAACTTGGCGCCAACATCCGACGGGAAATTTATTTTTATTTTCTAAGAATTGCATCGCTAAGGCATGGCAATAATTTTTTAATATTTTAAATTGATTAAAATAATAACTTATTACAATAATTGCGACGTAATCAGTGCGTCGCAATTTTTAAATATTTTTAAATGATAATATTTAAAATTTATGATAATAATTATGATGCAAAAATGCATCGCAATAAATTTTTAATATTTTTAATCAGCTATATGTATTTAATAATATAATTACGACGCATATATTTCGTCGCAATATTTTTTTATTTTTTTAAAAAAAAATGTGTCGCTAAGGCGTCACAATAATTTTTTAATATTTATAAATGATAATATTTATAATTAATGTTAATAATTACGATGAAAAATTGCATCGCAATATATTTTATAAAATTTTTAATTACATAAATTTGTTTTAAAAACATTGCGATGCAACTTATGCATCGTAATATTATATTACTTTTATTTTTAATACTAAAAAAATTTGTTTTTACTAAAAATAATTGCGACGCATAAATGTCGTCGTAATATTTATTTATTTTTTTCCTAAAATGCATCGCTACGGAGTCGCAAAAATTCTTAATTATTTATTAACGTTAATATTAATAATTTATGATAATAATTGTGACACCTTATTGCGTCGCAATAATTTTTAATATTTTTAATTAGATATATTTATTTAAAATAATTGCGATGCAATATGCGTCGCAATATTATATTTTTTTATTTATTAATATTGATAAAAATTATATTTACTAAAAATATTGCGATGCATACATTGCGTCGCAATATTTGTTTAATTTTTCTTCTAAAATGCATCGCTACGGCGTCGCAATAATTTTAAAATATTTTTTAAAACTTTTTCATAACTTTTTTTTGAGTAATTATAAGTGATCCGACGTTTTCGATCGATCGAAGCCCTGATCCCGATCGGCCATGACCTATCTCGGACCGTGGCAATCGGTCCGATTCCAGACCGATGCGATCGGTCCGACATCGCTGGCGATCCGACGGTTCCAATCGATCCAAGCCGTGATCCTGATTGGCCATGACCGATCTCGGACCGTGGCGATCGGTCCGATCGGCGATGATTCGACGGTTGCGATCGATCCAAGCCCTGATCCCGATCGGCCACGACCGATCCCGGAATGTTGCGATCGGTCCAAGATCACTGGCGAGCCGATGGTTGCAATTGATCCAAGCCGTGATCCCGATCGGCCACGACCGATCTCGGACCGTGGCGATCGTTCCGATCGGCGATGATCTGACGATTGCGATCGATCCAAGCCCTGATCCCGATCAGCCACGACCGATCCCAGACCGTTGCGATCGGTCCAAGATCGTTGGCGATCCGACGGTTACAATTGATCCAAGCCCTGATCCCGATCGGCCACGACTGATCTTGGACCGTGGCGATTGGTCCGATCGGCAACGATCCGACGTTTGCGATCGATCCAAGCCCTGATCCCGATCGGCCACGACCGATCTCGGACCATGGCAATCGGTCCGATCGGGAAAGATCCGATGGTTGTGATCGATCCAAGCCCTGATCCCGATCGGCCACGACCGATCCCGGACCGTTGCGATCGGTCCAAGATCGGCGACGATCTGACGGTTGCGATCGATCCAAGCCGTGATCTCGATCGGCCACGACCGATCTCGGACCGTGGCGATCGGTCCGATCGGTAACGATCCAATGGTTGCGATCAATCCAAGCCCTGATCCCGATCGGCCACGACCGATCTCGGACCGTGGCAATCGGTCCGATCGGCAAAGATCCGACGATTGTGATCGATCCAAGCCCTGATCCCGATCGGCCATGATCGATCTTGGACCGTGGCGATCGGTCCGATTGCGACAATCTGACGGTTGCGATCGATCCAAGCCCTGATCTCGATCGGCCACGACCGATCCCGGACCGTTGTGATCGGTCCAAGATCGGCGATGATCCGACGGTTGCGATCGATCCAAGCCGTGATCCCGATCGGCCACGATCGATCTCGGACCATGGCGATTGGTCCGATCGGTGACGATCCAACGGTTGCAATCAATCCAAGCTCTCATCCCGATCGGCCACGACCGATCTCGGACCGTGGCAATCGGTCCGATCGGCAAAGATCTGACGGTTGTGATCGATCCAAGCCCTGATCCCGATCGGCCACGATCGATCCCGGACCGTTGCGATCGGTCCAAGATCGCGGCGATCTGATGGTTGCAATCGATCCAAGCCCTGATCCCGATCGGCCATGACTGATCTCGGACCGTGGTGATCGGTCCGATCGGCAAAGATCCGACGGTTGTGATCGATCTAAGCCCTGATCCCGATCGGCCACGACCGATCCGGACCGTTGCGATCGGTCCAAGATCGGCGATGATCCGATAGTTGCGATCGATCCAAGCCATGATCCCGATCAACCACGACCGATCTCAGACCATGGCGATCGGTCCGATCGGCGATGATCCGACGTTTGCGATCGATCCAAGCCCTGATCTCGATCGGCCACGACTGATCCCGGACCGTTGCGATCGGTCCAGGATCGGCGACGATCCGATGGTTGTGATCGATCCAAGCCGTGATCCCGATCGGCCACGACCGATCATGGACCGTGGCGATCGATCCGATCGGCGACGATCCGACGGTTGCGATCGATCCAAGCCCTGATCCCGATCGGTCGTGACCGATCCCGGACCGTTACGATTGGTCCATGATCGGCGACGATCCGACGGTTGCGATTGATCCAAGCCATGATCCCGATCGGCCACGACCGATCTCGGACCATGGCGATCGATCCGATCGGCGACGATTCGAGGGTTGCGATCGATCCAAGCCCTTATTCCGATCGGTCACGATCGATTTTGGATCGATCGCTATTTAACATAATTAATTTTTTTAAATATATTACGACGCAAAGGGTAGCGTGGTAATTTTTAATATGATAATTATATTATAAAAAATTAATTTTAATTATAATAATTACGATGCAACAAGTGCATCGCTATATTAAAACATAATTTCCTTAATTAATTTTTGGTTCATTACATCGCTAATGCGTCGCTATTTAACATAATTAATTTTTTAAAAACATTGCAACGCACTGTGTTACATCACAATTATTTTTTCTCATATTTATACTTTATAAAATTTAATTTTATTTAAAATAAATATGATACATTTATTGCATCGTTAAATTAAAAAATAATTTTAATTTATTTTCTGATTATTACATCGCTAATGCGTCGCTATTTAAAATATTTAATTTTTTTCAAAACATTGCGACGCACTAAATGCGTCGCAATATTTTTTTAAATATTTATACTTTAAAAAATTTAATTTCATTTAAATTATTTGCGATGCAATTGGTGCATCGCTAAATTAAAAATAATTTTTCTAATTTTCTGGTTTGTTGCGTCGCTAATGCGTTGCTATTTAAATATTTAATTCTTTTAAAAATATTGCGACGCACTGTGTTGCGTCGCAATATTTTTTTTTGATATTTAAATTTTATAAAAATTAATTTTATTTAAATTATTTGCGATACAATTGGTGTGTCGCTAAATTAAAAATAATTTCTCTAATTTTCTATTTTATTGCGTCGCTAATGCGTCGCTATTTAACATATTTAATTCTGTTACAAAAAATTGCGACGCACTGAGTTGCATCGCAATATTTTTTTCGATATTTAAATTTTATAAAAAATTAATTTAAAAATATTGCGATGCATTATTTGCGTCGCAATATTAAAATATTAATTTTTTTAATTTTTTGGTTAATTGATTCGAATGCGTCGCTAATTGCGTCGCAATATTTTGTTGTCACAGAGGCGTCGCAAAGTGATCACAATTTAGCGACGCATAATTGCGTCGCTAAACTTGCGTCGCTATTTCAGTATTTTCTTGTACTATATAGTAGATGAACTTGAGTTACAAGCTCTTGAAACTATTTTTTCATTCGATATGAGACTATTTTTAGAGTATTATAATCTCTCCTCTTTATTAAGCGACGTTCTTGTCGCATGTCATAAGTTAGATTCTATTTTAAGTCAGACCATTGATGTTGTAAGGGTACTCAATGTTATATCAAGACTTTACCACATCTCATGGACAGGCATTTTCTTCTACCCACTAACTTTTGCATGCTCAGGTTGGCTCTGATACCATTTGTAATGCCTTAAGCCCAAATGCTGGCCCAATTAATTTGCTAGCAAGCTAAGTCCACATGGCTTTAAAAACTTAAGTGCAAGTTAATTGATAGTAAATGAACTTGAGTTATAATCTCTTCAAACATTTTTTTTTCTATTTGATGTAGGATTACTTTTAGAGTATTATAGGACACATAAGCTTAAGAGCATAATTATTGAATCTAAGAATACTTCCTAATTTAATTAAAACAATTAAGTTGCTTAGAACAATGATCAAGAATTGCATAAATTAAAAGAAAAAGTAGATTCTAATAAACAATGAAGATTTAGAATTTCTAAGAATGAATCATCAAGATTTGAAAGTAGGTTGGGTGTTCCTATATGTCAGATTTAAAGGAATAAATTCTTAAAAAAACTTACAATACAGATTATGTAGCATATCCTGGTGCACAATGCCCAATGTATTAGCAAATAAAGTTTAACATTAGAGATTAGAGGACTGTTGCAGCCTCTACCCATTTCTTAGTGGAAATAGGAACATTTAACCATAAATTTTGGGATAGGTTTGCTAAGAAACCCTAATGGTGGTGGTGCAAATTGGGCAATTATGGACTATTAGCAAGACTAACTCTTGTTTTAGATTTTAAGGTCAGTCAATCTCTTAAAAGGTTGGCTAAACTCTATTTTTAAGAAACTATTAAGATTGTATAGTGTTCTAGCAACCATTATGTCAAGTAGGGATACCATATTTGTATTGCAAATTTGGAAAGAGATGTATGGAGCCTCGAAATCTAGACTCAATTTTAGTACAACTTCTCATCTTTAGATAGATGGCAATTGAAGAAAATTTTTCAGATATTGGAAGATATATTGAGAGCTTATATTGAAAGGTTCTTGGAAAAAATATTTACCTTTATATAATTTGCTTATAATAAGAGTATTTATGTGAGTATTTAGATGGCACCATATAAAGCATTATATGGAAGAAAAAATATAGTGAGCAGTTGAAAAGTTTTAATTAATCAAAGACCAGCTTTGCATAGTTTAGAGTAAAGAAAGTTATAGAATTTGAAGTTTGTGATCATATGTTTTTGAAAATTCAAGTTTTGAGATTTGTGGTAAACTAAAATCATATATTGGTCCTTTGTAATATTAGTATAAAAAAGATTGTAATAGCATGTAGGCTTAACTTGTCGTGGGTATTTTTAGGGTATGCATAATGTTTTTTGTATTTCTATGCTGAGAAAATGTATACTAGATCCTGGTGGTAAAATTGAGCACGACATGTGAACACAACTCCAAAACGAAATAAATAGATTTAGGTTTACTTCAGATGGGTTCGTGTTATAAACGTGTCATCACGATTATGACACAAAATAATCATTTTTATTTTATTTTTATTTTTATATTTTTATCTTTGAAGGAAAATCTTGGTGCCATGATAAGCTTTCTTCATTATGCTTAGATATCATGAGTTTAAAATACACTATTGGTTTCTTTACATATAAGGATAAGACTTATATGACTTTTACATCTAACTCTTCTCACATCTTGCAATTGCGAGAGACCCATGCATTGAGCCATCCTTTTTATTTTTTATCCTTTCACTTATCTCATTATATAATGAAATATGTAGTAAAGATTACTCTATTTTTCTAAAAATATAGTAGGATGCTAAAATAGTTTCAGTATTGAAAAGCAAAGCACCATAATATAGATGGATGGAATTAATAATATTAGCTTAAATCAACTTTATAAAAACAATAAAAAGGCATCATACTAGAAATGTAGTCCTTTTTCATAAATTTAATTATTAAGAGAACATGACTTATTCTTTTCACACCTTTCCATACTTCTTCTTTATCAAGTGTGCTAGAAGCTCAAAGACCTCTAGGGGGTCTTGAAGGGATTTTGATACACTCTCCCTCTCCATGCACCTTTTGCCCCAAGCCACCAGCTTGGGGCACTCTTTCTCAATGCTGAAGTTACCATAAACCTCGAAAGTGTAAAACCAAGTTGTGAAGGGTACAAATGCTATGTCAACTAAACCAAAGTTCCCTCCTTCAAAGTAGGTCTTGTTTTGTAGTTCACCTTCTAGAAGCTTCAAGCTCTCAATAAGTTCTTTCTTTGCTTCCTCATGGGCTTCTCCCATATGTTTCAACATCCTCGCCCCAGACTCATAGACCTAATAATCACAAAAATATTAAATATCACACTTGAGGACTAAATATTCCATTGGATTTTCCCCTGAAAATTGATGCAGTGGAGGAAGAATTTATAATCCAATAAATGCAAGAGAAAAGAATGGATTTAAGTTTCAAAAATTTATGAACTACACAGTTTCGACACATGAAGAATAAGAGAAATATCAATGCAAAATAGATGCCAATGCATAGAAGCAACTTGAACAGTCAAAGGTTGGTTTTCAATTACTTGCACTAAAGATTTGCTAACACCAACACAGGAAAACAACCTAGAATAATCATGGCAAGCAAACCAAATCTTTTATCCCATCAATTGTGCACAATACTAATCATTTTTCAATTGTTTACACTAGAATTGATCCGGTATTTTCTTTTGTAGAATGGTCTTCTCATTTATAAAAATGCATATGAATGAAAAATGACCTGCTCGTTCTTTATCACATTTGATCCTTTCATGGAATGCTTACTTTTTTAAATAAAAAAACAAAAATATGTTTCACATTATTAGGTTTATTAGAGTCATATTCATCTTATTGTCTAGTATCTTGAGGAAGCTTCCCATAAAAAATGCTGAGGCTATTGCCACATAAGTGTAGTATTGAAGCACAAGCAATCATTTACTATTAAAGTCCATCTGTCTGGCTTTCCTACAAATATTTCTTGTTTTACATAAGTTGAAATTTACAAAAAGAAAAAACAAAGAGGAAGATAAGGTCAAAGTGCATTTCTTAATTAGAGTTTTAATAGAAGAGTACGTGTAAATAAATAATTTAAAATTTGTTTATAGATTAAACATATATATTTGGAATTATGAAATTCTCTGCCAGTATGTGTTTAGCTGCTACATTAGTCATGTGCTAGATGGATTTTAGACACTTCTATAGAGTCAAGAAATCCAAATATAACCCTTTCGATTAGCCTTTATTCGTAAATTCTTGAGTTATTGCTTATAGTATCAATACTGGTCAAGTTCATGGCACATAGAGAAGAAGTTGGCTTATGGTATTTTTTTAAACCTTAGCCTTACAAGGACGTCAGGGTTTAAATAAAGAAGTATATAAAAGCTTGTAAACCATGTGTTTAGCCTCATATCTAACTTTAATGAATATAGTATGCAATAATTTATACCACATATATTTGGTTACACATCAACTCCACCTTAGATAAATCTTAGATACTTATATAAAGCTAAGAAACCCAAATATCACTTACTTGATTAGTACTTTTGGATGAATTTTTTGCGTGTTACCTATGATATCAAAGTTAACTCAACTCATGGCCCCTATAGACTAAAGGATATATGTTTGCGATCTTTGTGTTGGATTTTATTGAATTTAGATGTCATTTATATTCAAACACTTAGCCTCAAAGTGATTCCAGGACATAAAACTAGGAGAACGTAGATTTTTTTCTTCTTTTAAAATAATATTTATTAAAAGTCCAAACTATTTCAAATTTTTACGGAATATTTTAAAATCTTTCAAAAACATTCTGGCACTGCAATAAGAATTCCGTTTCTCATTTTATGCGTCAAAGTGTAATTTTGGAGGATCGACCTATGTTGGAATAGCATCGTATCACATATCAAATGGTCTCGAAAAGAAAAACAAGGGCTTTCTACCCTAAAAAATTAACAGACAACCAGGACTGCTACCGACCCCAGCAGCAAGAAACTTTGGCATTCTGTTCTAGAGCAGTGACAATATTCCATGAGTCTTCAAGTTATTAGATTCTATTGAACAACTAAGGTGTCCTCTTTCCCCTCCTGTTAAGCTGCAGTAAGTCAAGTTGTGACCCACTCCTCTTCTTGACTTATTACATATCACATGAATCACATGTATAACAGCATGTAGATATGTGCTCATTTTCTGAACATATTTAATAAACAAATAAACAGCGAGGATATAGTTATCCATCTTTCTTCCACATGTCAAGCTTCACCACCCCATAACCTACTTATAGCCAGAATGATAATTAACGATCATGATCGCAAAAGTGATAATAATAAATAATGACAACAGTCACAACCATAAAGGAAAAGATCTTTAGGACCCTCTAAGAGGAAAGGATACCTTCTTGTCGACGAAGTCGGCCCAGAAGCGGGCTCTGGCGCGTTCATAGGGTTCAGAAGGGAGGAACGTGGAGCCTTCCCGAAGCCACACCTCGTCAATATACTGGACGATGATGAGAGATTCACAGATGGGCAGGCCGTCATGGAGAAGTACTGGAATTTTCTTGTAAACAGGATTAGATTTAAGCAGCAGGGGGCTCTGTCGTCCAAGTTCTCCTCCTGATACTTGTATTCCACCCCCTTCTCCGCTAGCGCGATCCTCACCCGTTGCCCGAACGGACTCAACCTCTCGTCGAGCAACACCTTCGCCTTCTCCACTGCCATCGGGTTTTTTTATTTTTGCTGAACAATAATATATGTAGCTAAAGAGCTATCAGATGTCTGAGAGAGTGCAGGGAGACTCGAAAAAGCATGGGGTGTTATATAGCAGATGTGAGGTTAAGCGTTGCAAATTATTTATCATTAAGAAATTGGTAGATACATTTGGGTGACAAGTGGGCTGGTGCAGAACTATTGGACTGTGATTTGACCTGAGACCAAACCAAAAGGACTGTTGGAATAGGCGCGTGCAATTGAGAAGAAGGAAGGTCATCAAGAAGAGAAAATATGGAAGAATAAAGGAATAGCATAAAAGGGATTTATGATAATTCAGCTCGATCCTCTTACACCCAACAGAATCCTCTCTTAAATCTCTCAACGATACACTGGATCTCCCAATGATACTCTGGTCTTGATAAACATCATCCTTATATTTCATGAAATACATCTAGATCTTTCTTGAGTAATCATCACTTAACTTAAAAAAAAAAAATCAATTTCCATTCATCCTAGAGGCACAAGAGCCAAGTCTCCAAAGATTTGAATGAATATAGCCTAGCATCCTATTCGAATAATGAGTACCATCACTAAATTCCATTTTGTTCTACTTTCCATCCATGCAATGCTTACAGGAGTCCAGCTTACTAGTCTTTACTCCATCAACTAGGTATTTTGAACAACTGCAACATCTCTCTCTTGCTCATGTGCCCCAACTGCATGTGTTATAACTGAGTGACATCCAAGTCTAATAACTCTATAGATGAAGAAATTGTAGTAGTATACTAGTAATAGTGCTTCCAGTCATCTGATACAAGCCATTCACTATTCTTTCCTTAATCACCCCAAGCGCACCCTTAGAGAGACTTTTAGTACACCATTATTAGCCTTATATTTATAATTCTCAAAATCAAGTGTGTCAAAGTAAATCAAGTTCTTCATTAGCTATTAGATATGCCACATCGATCTCTAGAGACCATAATGCCATCAGACATCTTGATATGGATTATTTCAATCTTGGCAACATTTATCGTTTTGTTATCACCTAAAAGAACCTTCCCTGCTTTTGATGAATAGGTAGAAAACCAACTTCTATTTGGACTCATATGATATGAACAATAGGAGTCAAGAATCCACACCTTTTAAAGTTACCATACTAACTAAGAATGCTTCACTTCTCGCATCATCAGAGTTTTTGAGGTATTCTCTTTAGTTACTATTAGTGTTATGCCCTAAAAGCCAATTGATATTGAATTACAAGCCAAGTGTGATTGATTTGTAGTAAGACTATATATTGTATTAATACAATTAATAGTATTTATCTTCTCTATGTTGATACTTGTAGCAAGTTGGCACATTAGATAAAGTCCTTACAATAACAATTCTTAAAGGCATCAATGGAGATTGATATATGAGATACCTAATGTTATTCTTAAACTATTCCAAGTTGAGGATAATTAAGATAAGACATTAATTATCCAAGTATTAGACTTGCATGTGTGGTGTTTCTTCCTTATGAAGGAAGGTAGCTGATCTCATAGACTACTAGTGTGGGAACACTAAAACAGACCCATGGATACTTGTTAGAGAACAAGTGATTGAATGTGACCCATATGAGAAGCTATATGGATTTATGTGTCTATAGTTAATCTCATATTTTCAATCCTTAGACTCGAGGACATCACAATTATTTTGTGCATGGAATGTATTACTTTAGCACTATTCGTTGTTGTTCTTTAAGTGCATCTCTCATACGATAGTTGCTGGGTAGTATACGAAGTATACAAAAATAGATATATGTCAAATATGGGATTCATCTCATTATATAATAGATATGATTATTCCATCAGGCCTAATGATATAAGAGTACAACTAAGTCTTTGATCAGTGCATTGGAATTTGAAGTGTTCAAATTCAGGTATATAATTGTTATGACTTATGGTCATACATATGATTTTGGTTACAAAGGGTTGACACTTATTCCATACCCTTAAGTCTAATTCGGATAATGAAGGATGAAAGGATTGATCTACAAACTTATCTTGCATTATTAAGTTTTGACTGAGTTGTATCTTTCATCTTAACACTTGAGTAGTCATGGTAGTTGCTAGATATCAATCTTGATCTATAAGTTTGACTTGGTTAATTAAAGAATTAATTAGGGATAATTAAAATTAGAATTTCATTTATTTAGACTTGTAAAGTCTATAAGTGTACCTATTGCCAACGTGGTTGGAAGCCTAAAGGGTTACACACTTAGGATTTTAGTTAAGAGTATTTTGGTTGACTTATTTGTAATGTACAAAATTATATGGATAAATTTTGAGTATCAAAATTAGATGGACCAAAGAGTCGGCTAGCTAGCTACTTGTGAGAGCTTTCAATTTAATCATGATGATATTATTATGTATGTTGCTTGGGATATCACAAAGCATTCATTAGATGAGTTACTTATGAGAGCCTCGTGTTAGGTGAGTGCTTTGGAAAGCCAATTGTGGCTTACATATTGTATTTTATCCCGGACTTATTTTGTACATGATCATCATCTGTTGGGGAGATTGTTGAGAAATTATTGCCCCAATCTTATTGATTTTGTTGACCCAATTGATGATTTTGATGATTAACAATATACTTGAGTATAAACTATTGGAGGCTCTAATGATTTTGATTTAGTGTTTCAGATTATTAGACTGTTGAATGATCAAAATCAGGAGTTACATAGTGTTCTGGATCAAATCTAATGTCTAGGTAAGAATTGCAGACATTAGAGTCGACTCCGAGAATCACAGAGCCGACTCCGGAACTGGCACGGACGTAGAGTCGACTCCGAAATGTTAGAGTCGACTCTCACAGACGAAGCAGTAAGTCGATTTTTCTGGCTCCGACCTAGAATTGACTCCGGGTAAGTTAGAGTCGACTCCGGAAAAGTTTCTTGTCGACCCCAGAAAAGCCAGAGACGACTCCAGAAATATCGTTTTGAAATGCCTCGAGCTAGAGCCACTTCGAAAAGTTAGAGTCGACTCCAACCCACCTGGAACAAAAAATCAAGTTGCCAGATCAGCTCTAACGGTAATATTTCTATTTTACCTTATTTCTAACGGATATATTTTGATACAAGGTTACTCCAACGGATAGTTTCTTCCAAAAATGGCTTGAAAGAAATCTATAAAAAGGGAAGACTAATGTTCAAAAAAGAGAACGGAAAAATAGAAGGAAAAAGAGGAAAAATCTGAGATAGACAAATCCCATTTCAAAAATTCCGAGAGCTTGAATCTTAAGAGGAAAACCTTCTAGCTCAAATCCACTCCACTCCAAAAAGGCTCAAGAGGAATCCAAAGCATTCAATAAAAGTCTTGGTGGATTTCCCAACTTGGAGAAAGGAGATTCGTTTCTTGCTTTTCAACTCTTCTCAACTGCTTCAACTGTGAAGAATCAGAGCTGAGGCTTGATTCAATCCAGCAAGGAGAAGAAGAAAAGAAGAAAAGAAGAAAAGCTCAAAAGCCAACCAATCTACAAATCAAGCTTTTCTAAACCTTGTTATTCTTAATTTGTATATTTGCTCATTGAGGAGCTTTGTATTTCAAAACAATACTCATTTTGTTTGTGCCTAGTTCAATCTGGGGGATTGAACTAGAGGAGGTAGTTTTACCTCGGTTCAAGCTTGGTTAAGCTTGTTAGGGTTTTTGTGCTGGTAAGCCCGTGTAAAACCGGCTGGGTTCGTTGTGATCCCGAAAAACAACAAGTTTGAGTTGTGAGCTTGGAAAACAACTCGGCTGTAATCTAGGAGATTATAGTGTGGACCCAAGTGGATCTTGGGAGTGGACGTAGGTGCTGGTTGCACCGAACCACTATAAAATATCTTGTTTTGCCGTGCTCATTTGTCTCTCACTCTATCTCTCTTATATTTCTGTTTGTACATTGTTTATAAGTTAATTTCTCTCACTTGCACATCTTGAGTTAATTTGTTTAAAACATTTCAAAAGTCTTAAATTTTAAGAACCCAATTCACCCCCCCCTCTTGGGTTGCCATCTGGGCCAACAATTGGTATCAGAGCAAGTGCTCATTTAGAATTTGATCTCACGATCAAGGGCTAAAGATCCTTATGGCAACACAAAGTGGTTCATGTTTTGCTGAAGGTCATTCTACGAATAGACCTCCTTTATTTAATGGAACCAACTATTCATATTGGAAAGCTAGAATGAGAATATTCATTCAAGCTTCTGACTATGAATTGTGGGGAGTAATAATGAATGGACCTAGTACACCCACACGTAGTTGATGGCACTATTGTTCCTAAGCCCGAAAGGGATTGGAATGATAATGATAGGAGAATGGCACAATTAAATGCTAAAGCCATTAACATTTTGTATTGTTCCTTAGACTCTAATGAATTCAACCGAATCTCAACATGTAATTCGCAAAAGAAATTTGGGATAGGTTGGAAATAACACATGAAGGAACAAACCAAGTAAAAGAATCAAAGATAAATATTTTGGTTCATAAATATGAATATTTACCATGGAACAAAATGAAACCATCACATGCATGTTCACTAGATTCACTGATATTGTGAATGGTTTGAAAAGTCTTGGAAAAGTATATACTAACTCTGAGCTTGTTCGCAAAATTCTTAGGTCACTTCCAAGGACTTGGGAAGCCAAGGTGACAGCCATACAAGAAGCCAAAGATCTGAACATCCTACCATTGGAAGAGCTTCTTGGTTCGCTAATGACTCATGAGCTTCAAGTTAAACAACATGTCAATGAGGATGAGTCAAGAAAGAAGAAGACCATCGCCCTCAAGGCTGCAAAAGTTGAAGATAGCAGCAGCGATGATGAAAAGGATGATGATGATGAGACAGCCCTCCTTGCAAGGAAATTCAAGAAGTTTATGCAAAGAAGGAGGCCCTTCCACAAGAAGAGATTTGGATCAAAAATGGAAGGAGAAAAAGAAAAGGATAAGAAAAGGAAAGGACAAGGACAAAGAGAAAGAGCCCTTAGTATGTTATGAATGTAAAAAGCCAGGGCATTTTAGATATGACTGTCCTTTACTTAAGAAGGCCTATAAGAAAAAGAAAAAGGCCTACATGGCAACTTGGACTGACAGTGAGAGTCTTCTTCCGAAGAAGAAGAACAAAAAGAAGTTGCAAATGTTTGCTTCATGGCGGACGACAACGAAGAGGTAAGTACCGAAACCCCCGATGATGAATTTACTTTTGATGAAATGTTTGAAGCATTTAATGAATTGATGATTGATTTCAAGGCTTTGAAAAAGAAACACAAATCTTTGAAAACTGAAAACTTAAATTTAATTAAGAGAAAAATGAGTTAAATCTTGTAGTTAAAGATTTAAAAGATAAAAAGGAAACACTTTTTAATGAAAAGAATGATTTTGCTCATAAGATTGATTTGATTAAATCTGAGAATGAAAATCTAATTAAAGAGAAAGAATCAATCTCTAATGAAAATGATTTTCTAAAGAAAGATGTTAAAAAGTATAAAGACATTGTTGAGAAATTTACTCTAAGCTCAACTAAACTAAATATGATTTTAGATAGTCAAAAAGCAGTTTTTGACAAAGCAGGTTTAGGGTATAACACATTTAGAAAACAAAAATCATTGAAAAATATTTTTGTAAAAGCTAACCAAAGTAATATTACTTGTTTTAAATGTAATCAAAAAGGACATAAATCTTTTGAGTGCAAAACAATAAGTAATAATGAAAAATTAAACACTAAAGGAAAGAAAATTTGGGTTCCGAAAGGAACAATTTTTATTGCTACTAACCATGAAGGACCCAAGAAAGCTTGGGTACCTAAACATAAAGTTTAAATTATGTTGCAGGAATGTCTTGTAGCCAAAAGATCAAAGAAAAAGTGGTACCTTGATAGTGGCTGCTCAAGACATATGACGGGTGACAAAGATGAATTCATCACCCTGGAAGAAAAGAAAGGTGGAGTTGTTACGTTTGGCGATAACGGTAAAGGTCAAATTATGGGCCTTGGTAAAGTTCGTATAACTCCATCTACATTTATTGATAATGTACTTTATGTTGATGGTTTGAAGCATAATCTAATTAGTATAAGCCAATTATGTGATAAAAACTTTAATGTTTCATTTAAATCTTCAATATGCACTGTAACTAATTCTATGATAATAGCATTGTATTTACTGGTTATAGACATGGCAATGTTTACTTGGTTGATCTAGAAAAATTATCTTTGAGTGATCATTGCTTGATTGCTGACAATGCTAATATAAATGAAATTAGTTGGTTGTGGCATCGTAGATTAGGTCATGCAAGCACACACCTTATTTCAAAATTAATTAAAATGGATTTAGTTAAAGGCTTACCTAAACTAGTTTTTGAAAACAACAAAATATGTGATGCATGTCAATTTGGAAAACAAACTAGAAGTTCTTTCAAATCTAAAAATGTTGTTTCAACTTCTAGGCCATTAGAGCTACTTCACATGGACCTTTTTGGACCAACTAGAACCACAAGTCTAGGAGGAAAGAAATATGGTCTAGTGATTGTAGATGATTATTCTAGATATACTTGGGTAATGTTTTTAGCTCACAAAGATGAGACTTTCTCGATATTCCTGAAATTCT
>UESW01004801.1:575963-645994 GCA_900491605.1 Calamus simplicifolius | reverse complement strand
ACCTTATGAGTAATTCCATATTTTCATTAATGCTTCAAAGTGTCTATTCGTGAAATGTGTACCCCCATCACTAATTATAGCCCTTGGGCATCCAAAACGACTAAGGATATTATGCTGAATAAACTTGATTACAACTTTATGATCATTGGTTCGAGTTGCCATGGCTTCAATCCATTTTGACACATAATCAACTGCCACTAGAATATATTCGAATCCAAAAGAGGAAGGAAATGGGCCCATAAAATCAATACCCCATACATCAAAAATTTCTACAACCAAGATAGGGTTTAGGGGCATCATGTCTTTTCGAGATATATTTCCTGTTTGTTGACATTGGAGACAATTACGGCTAAATTCATGTGCATCTTTAAAAAGAGTTGGCCAATAAAACCCACTTTGCAGTACCTTTGCTGCAGTTTTCTTTCCACTAAAATGTCCTCCACAGGCAAGAGAATGACAGAAGTTAAGTATACTTTTGAATTCACTTTCGGGAACACATCGCCTAATCACCTGATCTGAGCAGTACTTAAATAATTCAGGGTCTTCCCAAAAGTAATATTTGATTTGTGAGAAAAATCTATCTTTTTCTTGTTTTGTCCAGTGGGAAGGTACTTTTCCTGTTGCCAAATAATTCACAATGTGGGCAAACCAGGGAAGACTGCTATGAGAAATTGAGAATAATTGCTCATCAGGAATTTATCTCTGATTATTTCTTTATTGTATTCCACTGAGATCCTAGAGATATGATCTGCTACCATATTTTCAGAACCTTCTTATCTAAGATTTCTAGATCAAATTCTTGTAGTAGTAGGATCCATCTAATTAGTCTGGGTTTTGTATCCTTTTTTGATATAAGATGCCTCAACGCTGCATGATCTGAATAAACTAAAACTTTAGACCCTAACAGATATGATCTAAACTTTTCTAGGGCAAACACAACTGCTAGTAATTCTTTTTCAGTGGGTATAGTTCATTTGTGCATCTGAAAGAGTTTTGCTAGCATAATAAATTACATGGGGTTCTCGATTGAGTTTCTGTCCTAGAACTGCCCCTACAGCATAATCAGAAGCATCACACATGATTTCAAAAGGTATGGTCCAATCTGGGGGCTTGATAATGGGTGCAGTGGTCAAAGCAGTTCGAAGGATGTTATAGGCTGTTAGACAATCTTTATCAAAATTAAAAGAACTATCCTTGGTCAACAAATTACACAATGGTCGAGAAATTTTACTGAAATCTTTGATGAAGCGTCTATAAAAACCAGCATGACCAAGGAAAGATCGTACTTGTTTAACTGAGGTTGGGGGTGATAGATTTGAGATCAATTCAACCTTGGCTTTATCAACCTCAATACCTCTCTCTGAAACAATGTGTCCAAGCACAATTCCCTCACGAACCATAAAATGGCTCTTCTCCCAACTTAGGACTAAATTCATTTCCATACATCGTTTCAGTACCTTAGTTAAGTTCTCGAGGCAGCTATCAAATGATGCACCAAAGACTGAAAAATCATCCATAAATACTTCCAAAAATTGACCAATCATATCAGAAAATATGGCCATCATACATCGTTGAAATGTGGCTGGTGCATTACAAGACCAAATGGCATACGTCTAAAGGCAAATGTTCCAAAGGGACAAGTGAAGGTGGTCTTTTCTTGATCTGCAGGAAATACTGGGACTTGATTGTATCCTGAATATCCATCTAAGAAACAAAAGAAACTTTGTCCCGCTAGCCGTTCTAGAATTTGATCGATAAAAGGCAAAGGAAAGTGGTCTTTCCTAGTCACGGCATTCAACTTTCGATAATCTATACACACTCTCCAACTAGTTGATGTGCGAGTAGGAATTGATTCGCCCTTTTCATTTTTAATCACAGTAATACCCGATTTTTTAGGTACTACTTGGATTGGACTGACCCATTGGCTATCTGAAATTGGATAAATGATACCAGCATCAAGCCATTTTACTACTTCTTTCTTAACAACATCCCTCATGTTTGGATTTAGCCTTCGTTGCATGTCTCTATGTGGTTTGGCTTCAATTTCACTATGAATATGGTGCATGCAAACGGAAGGGTCAATTCCCTTAATATCAGCTATTGTCCATCCAATTGCCTCTTTATGTTCTTTAAGTACATCTACCAATTTATCTTCTTGCTCAGAGGTTAGGGTAGATGCAATGATTACTGGAAGGGTATCATTGGGTCCAAGGAATGAATATTTTAAGTTATCTGGAAGAGGTTTCAATTCTAGTTGGGGTGGTTCTTCCAAGGATGGTATTAAAGGACTTGGTTTAGTTGGAAGTGGTTCATATTTTATAGTCCAAGGCGGGATGGTGTCGATCTTAGGTGGTTCTAATAACATGTTTATCTCTTTGGTATACTCATCAATATCAAAGTCATCTATTCCAAAATGTGTAAGACATGTTTGTAAAGGATCCGAATCAATCAAACTTTGGAATTTCTTATCTACTACTTCCTCTATCATGTTTACTTCATTTAAATCATACACAGGTGGTCCTTGGGAAGCATTAAAAATATTTAATCTCATCTTTTGTTTCCAAAAGATACATCCATCACACCTGTTCTACAATTTATGCATGCATTAGCAGTAGCTAGAAAAGGTCTTCCAAGGATGATGGGAATTTGGTTAGGATTACCACTAGATTCCATATCCAACACAAGGAAGTCGACAGGAAAATAGAATTCATCCACCTTTACTAACACATCTTCCAATATTCCACGAGGTTCTTTGACTGATCTATCTGCCAATTGTAGTGTTACTGTCGTGGGTTTCAACTCTCCAAATCCAAATAATTCATATACTGAACTTGGAAGAAGGTTTACACTCGCACCCAAATCTAATAATGCTTTCTTGATTGTGAAGTTTCCTATGACACACGATATAATCGGGGTACCAGGATCTTTTAATTTGGGTGGGGTTATTTGCTGAACAACTGAGCTGACTTGCTCAGTCAAATGTATCTTTTTTGGTATTTGTGTCTTGGCTTTCCGTTTTTGTGTGCATAGATCCTTCAAAAATTTGGCATAAGCTGGAACTTGCTTGATAGCATCGAGAAGAGGTAAGTTTATTTGGACTTGCTTAAATAACTCAAGCATCTCATTCATTTTTATATTCTTCTTATCTGAAGGCAAAGGAGATTCTAAAGCACTAGGGAATGGGGCTTTAGGTATGATTGCTTGATCATTGAATTCCTTTTCTTTTTCATTTCTTCTCTCTTCTGGTTTAGCCACTTCTAATTTCTGGGTTGGTTCAGGTGGGTTCAATGCTTTTCCACTTCTGAGAGTCATGACTGATTTAGCATGTTCTGGAATTTGTCAGGACTATTGGAACCTTCAGCCATGAATTGTCCTTTTGGGTTATCGATAGGCTGACTAGGTAACTTACCCTCCTCCCTTCTACTGAATGCTGTGGCTAATTGACCTATCTGAGTTTCTAGTTTTGCAATAGATTGTGTGTGGAGTGAAGGATTTGAGTATTCATTTCTAGCCCTTTCAATGCTTGTAACACTTTGTCTTCAAAAGTAGGCTGATTATTCGGTGGAGGTTGTGGGATGTTTGGATATTGTGATATGGCATGTTTCTAAAATTGGTTTCTTGGTAATTAGGTCTGATCGATGAATTTACAGGTTGAGGTTTCCAAGAAAAATTTGGGTGATTTCGCCAACCAGGATTGTAAGTATTTGAAAATGGATCATTTCCTGTTCTAGGAGCTAATCGGGTTTGGGCTTGGTGGGCTTGCTCTTGAACAAGGTCAGGAAATTGGTATGCAGCTGGACATTCACCTACAGAATGGGTTGGACTCGAACAAATTATACAGACCTCATGTAATTGAGTAGATGGGGAAGAGATGTTTCCAACTTGTAGAATCCGATCAAGTTTATGGGATAATTCATCTACCTTAGTATAGATATCTGTAGAATGACCTATTTCATATATTCCACCTCTTTTAGGTTCTACGGGAGGGTCTCGACGAGCAACTGACATATGATGTAATGAATTCTCACTCAATGTCTCAAAGAGTTGCCAAGCCTCATGTTCATTTTTTAACATAAATGTCCCACCACATGAAGCATCAACCATTTGCCTATGCTTTTCTGATAAACCATCATAAAAGCACTGAACCAGTTGCCATTTGGGTATAGCATGATGTGGACATTTTCTAATTAGTTCTTTGAATCTCTCCCATGTCTCATGGAACATTTCTCTATCTGGGAAAAACTTGTTATGGCTTTTCTAATTTGATTTGTTTTTCCTATAGGAAAATATTTCTTAAGAAATTCTCTCTGAAGATGATCCCAAGTTGAAATTATAACCGTGTCTAATGAATTTAACCAATACTTGGCTTTATCTTTTAGGGAAAAAGGGAATAACTTAAGCCTAAGTGCATCATCGGAGAAATTTTGAATCTTGACAGTTGAGCAAATTTCTAAGAATTCATCTAAGTGTTTGTAGGGATCCTCATTTGTAAGTCCATAGAAAGATGGTAACATTTGGATTACACTTGACTTAATTTCATATTGGGCAGCCTCTACTGGAGGTACTTGAATGCAGGGAGAGTAGGTATACCTTGAAGGAGTGAAATACTCTTTCAACTGTCTTGGTTGATTATTTTCGTTATTAGGATCCATAATTCTGAGTTTGTTTGCTCTAATAGTTCTTTCTATCTCGGGATCTAAGGGTATAAGGTCGAGCTGCAATGATCGGCGACCGAGCATATACCCTACCAATGCCTCTAAAGCAAATAGTTTTTTATTATTTATTTAATTTTTTTCTTTAATTTTTGTAATTAAGTTTCTAATTTCCTAATAAATTATGAGATGTCAATGGAAGAATTTTGAGTTTTGTAGAAAATTCACCTAAGTCATAAAAATAAAATAATTATTTTATTTTTATTTTATAATTTTTTATGTTAAAAAGGAAATAAGAAATTCTGATAATTAAAGAAATAAAATAAAGAGATAATAACTATTCAAAATTAAGAGAAAATTAATCTAATTTTTTTAATATATTTTTATCTTTTTTAAAATTTTTTAAATTTTTTAAATTTTTTTAAATTTTTTTTTCAAAATAACACACTTAAGTCCCCGGCAACGGCGCCAAAAACCTGATGCGTGTCGTAGCGCAACGATTTAAACACCTTAATTTACTATTAGGATAGCGAGAGTAAGGGATCGATTCCACAGGGACTTTAGCGATTATCTTGAAATAACTTATAAATTTAATTAATTAGATAACTAAGTAGATAATTAATAGTGCAAAATAATAAGATATGCTCTATCTTATAAGAGCACGGCCCGTACCCGTAGATCATGGCCCGTCCCTTTTAGGAATAGATCAGTCTAAATTATTTTCACTTAATTATAATTTAATAACAATTAAACATGTATAAAATTTTATTTCAATAATATTCAAAAGTGCATATTAAAATCTAAAATAGAAAAGTTTTAATTTCTAACATGCAACAAAAGTAATAAAATAAAACGGGATCAACCAAGCGCGCCTAACGAGCAGAGCCTCCACGGATGCAGCGCGCCACGAGATCTCCTGGATGGGCACGAACAGAGCTTGCTTCTTCCTTCTCCATAGCTGCAGCGCTGGATGTAATTGTCTGGGAGCAGAGTAGAGCACGGATGCAGCGCCTTCTCCACGGCCTGTCACGGACGGCTGCAGCGCTTTCTTCATCGGAACAAAGCTTTGGACGAACGAATCCTTCCAATCCCCTATCTCCCAAGCCTTTGCTGCTATTTATAGAGGCCGGGATGAAGTGAAGACGCGGCATTGACACGGCATTGAATCTGTTTCGAAACAGAGAACGCAACGGAAGCAACGATAATAACAAAAGAAATCTAGATAAATAATCAATAAAATTCAAATTCCTTCTAAAGGAATTTAATTCTCTCAATTTGATAACTTTCAATCTAATCTATTCTTTAATTGGTGGAGGAAACGGTTAGAAATTGATTTGGATAAGAATCGTTTAAGAAAACAGAGCCGTGTGGAAGCGATGAAATCAAGTGAGAAATCTTAAGAAATCTTTAATAAAATTCAAATTCATTCAAAAGAAATTTAATTCGTCTAATTTTATAACTTCTAATCTAATTTATTCCTTAATTAATGGAGGAAACGATTAGATTGGATTTAGAGAAGAATCGGCGGAAACAGAGGAATAAGCTGAGAAACGATGAAGTCGGCACTTGGTTTGCCGACTTCGCTTTAAAATCCATGCTAAATAGATAAATAAATGAAAAATCAATTCCGGGCTCATCTTAACTCCGATTTGAGTGCCGTTTGCATCATTAAATCCCTAAAATCATGCTCTTTAAGTTGATAAGATTTTATCTAAAATATTATATAAAATATTAAAATATTAAATAAAAATAGATACGTTAAATTATTAATTAATAGGTTTAATGATAATTATTTATGCGTTTATCATCCAACAACTCAGAAGGCAAGGGATGAGATGATTAGAATTCCATATGCCTCAGCCGTGGGAAGTCTAATGTATGCAATGGTTTGCACAAGACCAGATATCGCACAAGCAGTGGAAGCAGTCAGCAAGTACATGTAGAATCCAGGCAAGGAGCACTGGAATGCAGTGAAGTGGATCTTGAGATATCTCAGGGGTACGTCAACTTACAGTTTGTGCTATGGAAGTGATAGTCTTCAAGTACAGGGATTTGTAGATGCAGATCACTCTGATGATAGAGACAGTGGGAGAATTATGTTTTTACTATCGATGATACACAGTGAGCTGTGTATCTCAGTTGCAGAAGATAGTGGCATTGTCAACTACAGAAGCTGAGTATGTGGTGATCACTGAAGCTAGTAAAGAGATGATCTGGTTACAAAGGTTGATGGAGGAGCTCGGCAAGGAGCACGAGTGTAATACGTTATGGAGCGACAGCCAGAGCACAGTTCACTTGGCAAGGAATCCAGCATTTCATGCAAGAACCAAGCACATTCAGCTTAGGTATCATTTCATACACAGTGCGTTGGATGAGGAGCAATTGAAGCTGAAGAAAATTGATGGAGCTAAGAATCCTGCAGATATGTTCACCAAGGTTGTGAGCAAAGACAAGTTGAGTCTCTGTTGCAACTTGATGAAGCTTTCCAAGAGATAGATCAGGAGAGCGCAGCACAGAGAAAGAAGGTAGATCTAAGATTGATGTCATTAATTTCAAAGTGGGAGACTGTTATGGATGGAGCTTAATTTTTTCAAGAGGGGGTTTGAATTTGAATTTTGAATTTGATTTGGCCAATTAAGGCAGTTGATTTTGGGGAGGATTTGTTGCAACTTCCAAATCTGATCTTGGGAAGGATTTTTTTGAGATTTTCAAGGCAGCAAATCAGTCCATGGTTGCCAAAAGTGTGGAGCCAGTTTTGAAAATCAGTCCATGGTTGCCAAAAGTGTGGAGCCAGTTTTGGGATGGAATTAGATTGGAGGAGAGTCTTTGATCCTTGTTGTGTCTTCTTTAATTGGGGAAGTTGAGCAAAAAAAAAAAAATATAGGAGGCTCTGTGAGGACATCCTCCGTGTGCTGTAGATCTGATTCAACTCTCTGGATCATAAGAGTTTCTAAGATAGAGTGTTTTGAGGGCTTGTACCTGATTTAACTCTTAGTGAAGCCTTGCAGATCCTGTGCCACTATGGACGTAGCCCAGTTTGGGTGAACCACGTAAAATCCTCGTCTCTCGCTGTTTTCTTTTGAATTTTGGTTCCTATTATTATTCTATATTTTTTTGTTGATTTTATTGCAACTGCGTGCTTGGCCGTACTAATAGTGATTTTATTAGAGGAATATTTGTTGTATTCCCTATCATTAATAGAATACAAATCCACAATGTTAGGAATTTAAAACCGCAACCAACACCTAACTGCCACATTAAACTTTGAAAGAACCCTCACTTTCAAAATTCCAGTCCACATGCAGCAAATGTGGAGCAAAAGCATCGCTATGCAATGGTATTGGCTGCACTTGCGATTATCTATTGGAACAGTTGGTTAAAAAAAAAGGAATTGGCTTTGAGGCGTGTTTGAAACATATTCTTTTATGTCATTATGATCAAATTGAGTACAGAGCAATTTGAAGAAGAAAGTCTATTTGTAATTGACAAACAGACACAATTGCCTTTGATAGTTTTTAAACTATTCAAAATAAAAAAAACTTAAGCATATATTGACCAATTTTAAGCCTAATTGCGGATCAAATGCCCATGTGCTCTTTTAGAGATCTAAATAAATATTTATTCTATTTGTATATTTGGCTCGTTGGAATACATAAATAAATATTTATTCTATTTACACGTTTGGCATACTTGGATATATATATCATCATAAGTAGCCTTAGAAAGTTTAACAAGCAATTAATGGAAGCACTAGGCTCATCTAAATTAAGGTGAGGTCATGTGCTCAACGTGGGGCCTATGGATAATGCATAATGCATAGTACATTCTTGATTGAGAATTTGATATGCTAAACATGCAAAAGAAAAGATTAGATTTCTGAGGCAAGATTAAGAGGGTTATAAAAGAAACAAAGGCATCACACATGAAGGACTAAAGGCTGAGATAACACACTAGTGTATATTTATTTTTAAAGCCAAAAGCAAAAATGCAAGTGCTGATAATATGAAGGAATTATAGCAAATCCCCTATTATCTATATTTTGAGGAAAATCAAAATATATGTGCATATTGTACTTACATGCTATTGGGCTTTTTAGCTCATCCCACTCAATCGTTTTTTTTTTTTTTTTTTCTACAATAGATGAAGAGGATGTATAAATCAGAACTTTGGGGATGGTCTCTAAGATTGAGGTTAGTTAGAGGTTTCTTCTCATTTGTATTGATCAATTAATAAAGAATGTAAAGAATTAGTATTTTGATATAGAAAGTGATATACTTGAATTTTAGCTTTCGCAATTATGTTTTGCATGTATTGAGGTTTAGCAGGCCTTGCATGCTCTTGAGGTCCAGTTTAGAGTATACAACCCTTTGGACTAGGTTTACAATCAGGGGTCGCAGCATAGGATGGTATTAGAGCTATTGGTTAGTAGTAGTAAATTAGAAGTTGAATTAGAGCTTAGGCTTTAGACCCTTAGGGTGGGTAAAGCAGTCTCCAAAGTTAAGAAAATGTTATCTTAGATGATAATGATATGATTCTGAGGAATAGCCATAACTGATTTGGGGTGCTATATAGATGGATTTGAAATCTTATCTTAATTAATCATTTTAGTTGTTAAAATAATAATAATAAATAAGTGAATAAATAAATAAGATTTTGAGGATTTTGTTTATTTGTAGAGATAATGAAGATATTTGAATACTTAAAAGCAGCAACACAACAGATGGAAGGAAAGCAATCAGAGTGGTGCAGCGGAGGAGTGGTGAGCCCATAACCTACAAGCAGATTGAAGAAATCAATCTTTTAAACCACAAACAAAGACCAATGATTTGAATCAATATAAATCCATCCTAAATTAAAATTTTACTTAAGCTCAATTTATTGGCCCAAAATTGTAACCAATCTCCACTCAATCAAAAATGATAAGGATTTGATTTGATTAATTAAGGCATTGATCTGATCATATATCTTTCCATTTCGAACTCAATTAATTTGAACTCAATTGATTTGAACCAAATCTCTTCAGCTTATGAATTGAACTAGACCATTTAGTTCAAATTAATTAATATCCTGATTTGAACCAAATTCTTCCAACTAATCTTGATCAATATATGTCTAGGTGTGATTAATTGGATTAAGATGATCTTAATGATTTATTAAGTTTAGATCTTAAACTTGAACCTAAACCTAATCTATCGAGGCCTAGGCTAATATATATGGGTTAACCAAATCAAAATCTGCATTAATTTATTAAGTTATGATCCGAATAACTTAGATCCAAGATCGGTTTGAATTAATCCCTAGTCATACATTCTGATCTATAGACTCAATTCATTTAAAGTCGTGATCAAACTAAGTCAGGACTGGACCCAATAATTGATCTATATCAATTGATTTGGGCTTATTAAATCAAAGCCAAACCAAGTCTACTTTTAATCTAGATTGATTTAAAATTTGATCAACCCATTCTAGATCCTTATTCAAGTCAACCCAAAGCGTTCAACCCAAATGATTTTATTTTGATTTAAGTTTGATTTGCAACCGATCAAATCTAAAATTTATTTGATCCAAACTAGACCTGGTTGATTTGAATCAAAATAAACTAGACCCTGGTCCAATCCAAAAGATCCTAATTTGAGCTTAATTGATTCAATCTAAATCTAATTTGATATTAATTTAAGCATGATTCTAATCGATCAAAAATTAATTCAAATTATCTTTAGGCATGGTCTAGATTAATCTAAACTCAACTCATCTAAGCCTTTTTCCAACTACATGGACTAGATTAATCATGTGATTTAAATCACTCTAAGAATAGTCTGATTCAGCTTGAATTAAATTTGTTTTATTAATTTTAATTGATCTAACCTAGTTTAGCCTAAATTCAAAGTGACTTAAAAATCAAATTCAATTGGCCTTGATTTGCTAAATCAAACTTTAATTTGATTGAAAATTAGATCAAATTGGATCCATTTGTAAGAGGTCATAGCAATAAGCGTCAAAAGAATTGTTCCATCACACATTTAAACTAAATTATCACTCGGATGGATCTTTATAGTGCATATGAATTTAAATTTTTATTTAATCAAATCTAATTTTTTAGAATAGATCTCGTTACACTGTTAATATTTTTTTTCTTAGAATGTCTCAAAGGAAAAAATATTTTTAAGGGGCTAGAGTTGTGATAAACAGGGTATCATTTAAAATAAATAAATAAAATTAAATTAAAAATTCATTCTCCAAAAGCTTCCAGGTTTTTTTTTGTTTCCCCCTCCTGGTGCTCTCTCTCTTTCCCTTTTTCTCCCTCTCCGCTTCTCCTCTTTCCTCTGCTCGCCCTCTGATCTCCTGAGTGGGGAGCCGACGACGAAGGAACTCGCCGCCGACCTCCCCCCGTTTCCTCTCTCCCTCTTCTTCCTCGCCTCCAATGCGTTAGACCCACTATCGCTGCCTTCCGTTTTCATGACCTGTTGGAAATCTATTAAACAATCTACACAATATTGCATAGAATTAATAGATATGATCTTTGTATTACCTCTAGCCATTGCTTATGATCTACCTCTCGAAGATCTGAATCAGGATCTTAATCTTCCTCTCGTTCTGAATCAGCTGCAGATCTACTTCTAGGATCTTGATCTACTACTTCAAAAACCTTGATTGAGTGCTTCAAATCAATGAGCTATCGCACACGATGGTGTATGGCCTCAGGATATGCTCTTGATCAGGACCCAGCATCTCTTCTTGCTTCTGGTTTTCTTTCGATTATTTTTTTTGTTATCGAAAGCCTTAGAAGGGATCTCTATTTTAAGAGATGTCTTAACTCCCTTCCACCGCCTACTCCCATCAAAGTAGGCGTTTAAGCGTTTAACATTATTTAAAGAGATTTCATTACCACTCATTAACTAGTGGATGGCGTTGAAAATTATCTGCAAAGGACCATCTACTAAAACGGGATACTACATTCTTCCACTTAGTCCGTATATTTTATCTTAATCCATAATTCTCAATACTGAACAAGAAACCAAATACATGAATCATAGCGATAGTTCCTCTATAATTGAGTATTATCTTCTATGTATTACAATGCATTCAATTTCTTTACCACTATTCCAAATGTGACAACATAACATAATGAATAAACCATATGTTTATTCAGAGTCCAAAAGAAAGTTTGTCATTTCTCGAAAGTCAAACAATGTGTACACCTGAATGAGAAATAAATAAATAATTGAAATAAGAGTTTCTTTGTACAAATTGTTATCCATGCAATTATATCATGGAACCAACTCTCATTGTATCACATGATCCTTAAAATTCTTAATTGGCATGCCTTTAGTCAAAGGATCAGCTATCATCAATTCAGTGCTAACATGTTCTATGACCACTTTATTTTCTTTAACACGTTCTCTTATGGCTAAATACTTAATGTCGATATGTTTACTTCGACTACCACTCTTATGGTTTTTAGCTAAAAATACAGTAGTTGAATTGTCACAGTACAGTTTAATTGGTCTAGCAATAGAGTCAACAATTCTAAGCCCTGAGACAAAACTCTTCAACCATACACCTTGCGATGTAGCCTCAAAACAAGCAACAAACTCCGCCTCCATAGTAGAGGTAGCAGTCAAAGTCTGCTTTGCACTCCTCCATGATATGGCTCCACCAGCTAACATAAATATAAATCCTGATGTTGATTTCCAAAAATCAATGCAGCCAGCAAAGTCCGAATCTGAGTAACCCTCTATCTCCAAATTATCAGTTCATCTATACATGAGCATGTAGTCCTTGGTCCCTTGAAGATACCTTATGACCTTTTTAGCAGCTCTCCAGTGGTCTAAACCTGGATTACTCTGATATCTTCCCAACATTCCTACTGCAAATGCAATGTCAGGTCTTGTGCAAACCTGAGCATACATTAGACTTCCAACAGCTGAAGCATATGAATGTTGTGCATATGTTCCCGTTCAAGTTCATTTTTAGGGCACTGGTTCAAAGAAAACTTGTCACCCTTCACTATAGGTGCAACACTTGGTGAACAATTTTTCATCTAAAATCTCTCAAGACTTTATTGATATAAGTTTCTTGAGACAATCCTAAAATGAGATCTTTCTCTATGGATCTTAATGCCAATGACATAAGATGCCTCACTCATATCTTTTATATCAAAATTTTTGGAGAGAAATTGTTTCACCTCATATAGCAACCCTTTATCATTGGTTGCAAGTAGAATGTCATCCACATATAGGACTAAGAAACAAATTTTTCTCCCACTAACCTTCTGGTATATACATTGATCCATGATGTTCTCTTCAAAACCAAAGGAAGAGATCACATCATGAAATTTTAAATACCACTGACGTGAGGCTTGTTTCAATCCATATATGGATTTCTTAAGCTTGCAAACCAAATGCTCACTATCACCAGAGGAAAATCCTTCAGGCTATTTCATGTAAACCTCTTCCTCTAGATCTCCATTAAGGAATGCAGTTTTCACATCCATTTGATGTAACTCAAAATCAAAATGAGCTATCAATTTCATAATTTTTCGGAGAGAATCTTTCTTGGATACAGGAGAAAATATCTCCGTGTAGTCGATTCATTCCCTCTGAGTGAACCCTTTGGCAATGAGTCTTGCTTTATATCTTTCAATGTTGCCTTGTGAGTCTTTCTTTATTTTAAAGACCCATCTACATCCAATGACTTTTACACCATCAGGCAACTCAACAAGATCCCAGACTCGATTAGATGCCATAAATTCCATCTCGTCCTTCATAGCATTGTACCATAAGTTTGATTCCTTAGAACTCATGGCTTGTGAAAACGTTTCAGATCATTTTTGGCTCCAATGTTATAGTCAGATTCATGTAGATACATAATATAATCACTAGGAATTGCTGATTTCTTTATTCTAGTTGATCTTCTTAATGTTGTGTCAATGACCTCTTGAGGAGTATCTTGCACAACTGATTGTTGTTGTTGAACAACATGATCTTCTAGATTATCATCAGCTTGTAAAATTTCAATGACTGGTTGTTGAGCACTTATTTGAGGAGTGCTATAAATAACAACCAATCCCTTGGACTTCTTAGCATATCCAATAAAATATCCACTAATAGTCTTTGGGTCTAGTTTCTTTTCATGTGGATTATAAACTCTTACTTCATATGGGCATCCCCAAACACGTATATGTTGTAAACTTGATTTCCAACCTTTAAATAACTCAAATGGCATTTTGGAAACAGCCTTGGTCGGAACCCGGTTTAATATATACGCAGCTATTTTAAGAGCTTCAGTCCACAAGGATTTAGGTAGGTTGGAGCTGACAATCATGCTCCTTACCATGTCCAATAATGTTCAATTTCTCCTTTTAGCTACACCATTTTGGTCAGGAGAAACCGGCATGGTGTATTGTGCAATAATTCTATTTTCTTCAAGAAACCGAGCAAATGGACCAGGTGCTTGTCCATTCTAGTGTATCTACCATAATATTCTCCACCTCTATCTGATCTCACGACCTTAATTTGCTTTCCGCATTGTTTCTGTACTTCTGCCTTAAATACCTTAAAGGCATCTAATGCTTCGTTCTTATTATGAAGCAGGTAGAGATACATATATTGTGAATAGTCATCAATAAATGAGATGAAGTATCTCTGACCATACGAGTCCATATCTTGGCTACAGATATCCGTATGTATGATCTCTAGTACTTTTGAACTTCTCTTGGCATCTTTCTTGGACTTGTTGGTTTGCTTTCCCTTTATGCAGTCCACATAAGTGCCAAAATCAGCAAAATCAAGAGTATCAAGTACTCCATCTTTTACTAATCTTTTAATTCTCTCAATGGAGATATGACCTAATCTCCGATGCCACAAAATAAAGGAATTCTCATTCATAACACATCTTTTCATACCAGTTTGGGCATGCATCATATTATAGGTAGTATTGTTTTTAAATTAATTTAGAAAAGATTGTCGGACAATGTACCATTCCCAATAAGCTTAGATTTATAAATAAATCAACATATATTAAAATTAAAAAAGGAATATCCTGCTGGTACAAGCCTTGACACTGAAATTAAATTTCTAGAGAAACTTGAAATATAAAATGTCTTTTCCAAATCCAAAACAAAACTAGAATCTAAAATAAGTCTGCACGTCCCAATCGCTTCCACATGTGAACCCATCTTGTTTCCTGAATAGATGCTTTGTTCACTTCCCAATGGTTTCCTTTGATTTAGAAAACCCTGCAAGGTATTTGAAAATGGATTGTAGAACCAGAATCAATCCACCATGTGTTATGACATATAACCAAATTGGATTCATGACATACGAATGAGGTTAGAGTACCTTTCTTGTCAAGCCAAGCTTTGAATTTGAGTAATCTTTCTTTATATGCCCTTTCTTCTTGCAAAAGAAGCACTTGGACTCCTTCTTGTCTTCTGTATGGATGGATACTTTACCCTTTCCTTTGCGTTTGGTTTTGGGAGCTTTAGTCTTTCTTGAGTGACTAAATGTGCACTTTCTCTCATTTCTAAAATCAGCCTCCCTTCCTCTTGAACACACATGGTCAGAAGTTCATTAATTGACCATTCGTCCTTATGTGTGTTGTAAGATATTTTGAAGGGACTATACTGCTGTGGGAGTGAGCTCAAAATAAAGTGCACTAAGAAAGATTCTGGCATCTCAACCTCTAGGATTTCAACTGAGCCGCAATGTCCCTCATCTTCATGATGTGCTCACGCACACTTTCAATAGTAGTGAGCTTCATTGATGATAATTTTGTCATTAGGGTGCTAGCCAGTGCCTTATCTGAAGACTCAAATTGTGCATCAATAGCCTTCAGAAGTTCCTTGATATTTTTGCACTCAGGATTAAACCACGTATACTAGCAGAAATCTTAGTAAGTATGAACATCATACTAAGGCGATTGGATCGTTCCCATTGTTCATACGCAGCAATCTCAGCTGAGTGCTAGTAGATATAACCGAATGTGGTTCATCCTTCCTGATAGCATAGTCAATATCCATGCACCCTAATTGAAGAAGAATTCTCTCCTCCCATAATTTATAATTATTACCACTTAAATTGGGAACATCACATTTCATATTAAAATATTAACAGGCAAAATAGCTGCATAAAAATAAAAATCATGTTCATGTAACTAAATTTGAGGCATATAACTTGATGTCATGTCTTACCAATGTAAACATGAATAACATGAATCAATAACATACAATAACTACCTATGGGCTAAGTTATTATACTTAAACAGACTCATTAACTTAATGATATGACTAACAAATTATATTCCTTTTTTAATTTTGGGTAATTAAGAAAATAATTTATTATTCCATCCTAATTAATTATATCAGTGCAATAAAAATTCCTATGGGATAAGATTTATTGCATTAACATAATTAATCACAATTAATGTCATCTAACCTTATGTGATCTTTGCAACTCAATATATATTTTGATTAATTAAAGATGGGCTACTCCTCAATTAATCAAAATCATATTGATCACATGACATTTGAATTCCATTATATGCATATAGATTAACCAATTTAGCATGATTATTAGGTAGTGATCTTAATAAACATAACATTTCCAAATCAAGATCTGAATTAATCAAATTGGCCAGGCCAGTGAAAGAGAAGTGGGGTCCCCGTTGCTTTCCTTAGGTCGGTGAACCAATTAAGTAACCACAATCTCTTTACTTTTCTAGACACCAATTGACCAATCAAACCTTGAAAGGATTTGCACTGTGATTTTTCACACTACCACCAAATATAATTTTATTCATGCATAAAACAAATCTAATATGCAAAATAGGAGATAGCATATCAATTATCTATTTAATAAATTTTAAAATTATCATCTTGAGAAAAATTTTTTGTTAATTAAAACAGTCCGGCCGTAGCTCATTATTCCCTTGGGCCAGTCTATGCAAAATACCATAGGCATAGAGACTCAGGAGTGTATTTTAATATAAAAAATTTTAAACTTAAGAAACAAATGATAAAACCAATCATATCACATGATATACAAAAAAAATTAAACTTAAGAAACAAATGATGAAACCAATCATATCACATGATATAATATCAAACGATAATAGTAGGCATTTAAAATTTGACCAATCCAATTTGATTTTAAATCCCGTGAGAAAACCAAAAGACCCATAGGTGAGAAAATCGAAAACCGCATAGAACAGGCCACATTTTCTCTCTTTAAGAGGTCACGCATGTGGTTATGGAACCCATTTCTGCTATTTTTCTCTCTTACGTTTTCTCTCTTTAACAAGTCACCGCATGTTTCTCTCTTTAACAAGTCACCGCATGTGGTTATGAAAGCCACGTTTCCGTTGTTTTTTCTTTCTTTACGTGTTTGCTCTATTCAAAGTTCCGTGAGCAAAAATTGAAATCTGACGGAAGAAAATGGAACGGCCAGGAAAAATCGAACAACAAAGGAAAAATGGCCATGTAGATTTGAACATGAGATCTCTGCAAGCCCTTTTTTTAATGCCAGAGAGAAACCAAAAAATCCATGATGCGAAAAAACCAAAAACGCATTGAATTCTTTCCTAACAAAATTCACCGCATGACCCATAAGTTTCGAATAGGCAACATTTTTTAATATCCTTTTCATAAGCTATAAATTCGATGCTCAAAGTTCAAAAAAAAAATGGAAGAAAAAATGGCCAGGTTCCGTAAGCTATAAATTCGACCGCTCAAATTCGTGAGCAAGATCGGAACGAAGAGCAAAAATTGGAACCATAAAACCATCTTTTAAGAACGTCCATAAAACCATCTTTTAAGAACGTCAGATTAAAAAATCGAAGAGTAACCACCACAACACAATTGATATTAACTTCTTTTATTTAAAATCAAAAAATAAAAGAAATAAATTTGATGGAAACACTCACAACAAAAACAAGGCAGAGGTTTAAATGCTCTGATACCAACGGTTGGAAATCTATTAAACAATCTACAAAATATTGTATAGAATTAATAGATAGGATATTTGTATTACCTTAGCCATTGCTTATGATCTACCTCTCGAAGATCTGAATCAGGATCTTGATCTTCCTCTCGTTATGAATCAACTGCACATCTACTTCTCGGGATCTTGATTTACTGCTTCAAGAACCTTGATTGAGTGCTTCCAATCAATGAGCTATCACACATGATGGTGTATGCCCTCAGGATATGCTCTTGATCAGGGACCCAACATCTCTTCTTGCTTCTGGTTTTCTTTCGATTTTTTTTTTTTTTTTTGTTATCGAAAGCCTCAGAAGGGATCTTTATTTAAAGAGATGTCTTAACTCCCTTTCACCGCCTACTCCCATCAAAGTAGGTGTTTAAGCGCTTAACATTATTTAAAGAGATTTCGTTATCACTCATTAACTAGTGGATGGCATTGAAAATTATCCGCAAAGGACCATCTACTAAAATGGGATACTACATGACCAGGTCGCCGAGCTTCGGTGTTGCCGCCGGCTCCTCCTTGTTGTTGCTTCCCCCCTTCTATTCCTCTCCATGGCTTCTTCTCTCATCCACTGTCGTGACCTCCGTCGCTGCCATCGGTGTCTTCTTTCCCGTCGCCAACCACCCGCTATGGTTTCCTCTTCGTCTCCAACTCCAATCATCGCGCACCTCCCTAACCTTCGGCCTCTTCCTCTCCTTTCCAACCATCGTGTCCGAATGGTAGCACCACCCACCACTGCAGCCAAGGCCACTCCGCCTCTGTCCAGTGCCATTCGCCACCGCCTCTTCCTCTCTGCTGTAACCTCCTCTTTTCCAGCGCCGCATCTCCTCCATCTTCTCCTAGCACCGCTGACGCCTTCCTCCCTCCACTGATGTGCCGCCACCTCCCTATTTCTCCGCCGCTGCCCTGCCTCCCCACCAGCGACCCAACAAGGTCCTCGTCTGCCAGCAAAGCCACCCCTTCTCGTCTTCGCCTCCATCCGCTGCCGCCGCCGTGGCCTCGAGCTGAAGATGGGCATTGGCTGGGGAAGGAAGGCGGTGCCTTCGTCATCCTGTTCTGTTTCTGTGCTGGTAATGGGCTGAAACTTTGATAATTTTAGTGGGTTGGGTTGGGTTGGGCTGGCCTATTGAGCCTAATATGGGCTAGGTTGGTCCGTTGGGTAATGGGTTGGGCTGTTTGCTGGATTAATAGTGGTGGGCCTGTTGAGACTTGGGCTAGGACCATTTAATTAATAAATGGGCTTAATAAATTATGAATGATAATTTTTTAATTATGAATTTTGATGAAATAATTAATTATTTATGTTTAATTATAAGTGATTATTGGTATTGGCTTGTGTTGCCCAGATATAGCAACCCAAAAGAGGATGAATTGGGTTCTTTAAAAATTAATAAACTAGCAAGTATGTGAACTTAAATATTTTTCACAAATAGATTAAGTGTAATGTGGTGAACATAATATGTAAGTAACACAATATATAACACAACCAAACACAAGATATTTTATAGTGGTTCGATGTCAACCCTGCACCTATGTCCACTCCCCAAGAATTTCTTAAGAATTTTACTATCGTCACTAGCTTACATGGCTAGCAAACTTGTTTACGGGCACAAGTAAGCGTTACACACAAGCCTTTTAGACTAGTCTTCTTGTTTACGGGTACAAAGAGACCTTACACACTAGCCTTCCAGGCTAGTCCTCTTGTTTAAGGGTATAAGGGGACCTTACAAGATCATATAAGGGTAGAACTCTACCTTTACAAGTTTCACAACCATGAAACACAAACTCAAGAACAAGAATATCAAGTTAATACAATAAGCTCCTAAAAATGAGCAGATATTTAAGAATATACTTTACAAATATTGAAGAACACTCCGCAAGATGGCTTATTCCATTAAGCACGCCGGAGCAATAATGAAGCCTTTAATGAAGCTTTGAATGCTCTTTAAAGAGAGTTGTTAGAGCTTTAACACCACAGCAAGATTCAATAGTAATTAAATGCACTTCGGTGGCTTTAAAACAATCAATGCAACACTCCAATAAACCTCTCTTACAAAATATTTTTCTCTTTTTCTACATGATTTTCTCATAATTTTTTGTACTTTTTTTCTTTCTTTTCTGCTCTAGAATCACTATTCAACAGCTCTATATAACCAAAATAAAAATATAGCCATTACATGAACGTTGTGAAATAGAATGAGAGAGAGAGAGAGCAAGAGAAAGAAAACAACACTTGGCAAGCTTAGCTAAGGAGTCCGACCATCGAAGATAAAATTCTAGTTGCTTAACTCCAAAGTTTAGATGCTCAAGTGAAGAAGATTAGAAGCCCCAACAATAAAATCGATGGACTAAATTTTTGAACAAGAAGCAGCCAAGGAACTGAGCGCCACATAAAAATGGCTTCCCAAATCCAAAATATGGTAGGCTAGGAAAAAAGTAGCAGCCTAGATCACATAATTGGCAGACCAAAAGAAGGATTGGCAGTCCAACTCACAAAATCGGCAACCCAACTTTTAGCCAAGAAAAACACCAGCCGAAGGTTTTGAAAAATTGGCAGCCCAAATCACAAATCCAATAGCCCAACTTTGAAGCCATAAAATCTTAGGAAAATCCAAACTGAAAGCCTCAAAGAATCGGTCTTCCAATCTCCCAACCGGCAAACAAAAATTTAAGTGCTAGGGAGCCAACCGAAAGCCTTGCAAAACTAGTATGCCAACTCCAAAAATCAGCCGATCAAAATTTAAGTGCCAAGGAGCCAATCGAAAGCTTTGAGAAACCGACAGCCCAACAATTAAAATCGATAGAGCAATTTTATGTGACAAGCAACCAACCAAACTTCACATAAAACCGGCTGGCTAAATTTGAAGCCAGAAGTGCCAGGAGTTCCAAAACGAAAGCAACATATAATTGATAGTTCAAAGAAAAAATCTGGTATCGAATAAACACCCTTGAAAGATTTCTTTGGCAAGCATTCAAAATAGCATAGAGTTTAAATAAGAACTTGTAAGATGATTGAATTCAGTTCAAAACAATGCAAATATAATTAAATTTGAAAGTCATTTTTTCAAATGAACCATCCATTCATAAAAACATATGAAAATCATTCAATGATTATGAAATTCAAATTCATTAAAAAAATTTTAATCACTACAAGCATATTTATACATTACCTATAATGCCTTTCATTTAGAATCATAATTTACCTTGGGATAAAGCAAATTTATTCTTTCATGACAAGTAACCTGAAATTTATTTAACTCAACTACAAGATCATTAGTATTATACTTAATTGTTTTATAGTTACCAAAATCAATATAAGGTCAATAGCTTGCATTGAAGAAGTTATTATTGGAGCAATGATTTCTGACACCTTATTGTTATGCAATATGTTTTCATGATTTGCATGTCTGCATATATCTTTGTTGTTGACTTTTTCTTCATTGCATGATTTAAAATAAAATTAGCATTATGGATTATTGTGGATTTGCATATATAAGATAGTATGTTATTTTGTTACAAATGGTTTTTGGTTTAATTCGAGATTATGAATTTTAGATTTTTTGGATGCGATGTAACATAATCTTCTTAAGGTGGTATGGTGTGGCTTGGTTTGGTGTTTTGGATGTGGCATAGTGTGATTAGGTTGAGGGATGTGGTGTGTATGGTGTGGCTTGGTTTGGTGTTTTGGATGTGGTATAGTGTGATTAGGTTGAGGGATGTGGTGTGCATAATTGATAATGTGGTACAGCCTTGTGATGCTTGCATTTCAAGGAAGTGATTCGCTTGGTGATATCTTTACGAATACTATGGTAAGGGTTTATATAAGGAGGCTTAGGGCATATTGCTTAGTGAGAATGATTTGTTTAGGTGCATGGATGGTTTGGTTGTGGTTATGGTTATTGGGATGCTGTGGTTTGTTTGAATGTGGTTGTGATGTGGTTGTGGTTACATGGATAGTTTGGATGTGGCTGCAGTTATATAGATGGTGAGGATGTGGTTGTGGTTATGTAGATGGTTTGGATATGTTTGCGGTCACATGCATGATTTGGGTGTGAAGGTGGTTATTTAGATGCTATGATTGTGGTATCTTGTGCTGTGGTTATCTTGATGCTGTGGTGTGGTTATTTGGATTTTATTGGTTTTGGTTGTGGTTATGGTTATTTTAGTGGTTGAAATTTATTCTACTACGTGAATGTCGTTGGCTTTTCGTAGGATTATATATGTATATTATATATTTCTTATTTAAGCATATTTTGGTTATACTAAATTATTTTTAGTATATACATGATGGTAAGCATAAAAATTTTACTGGTCTTTTACCTTGTCTCACTCAGCCTTATATGAAGGTAAAAAATTAATAATTTGATATGAAAGTTGATGTATTTGAATTTTAGCTTCCGCAATTATATTTCAGATGTATTAAGATTTACTAGGCCTTACATGCTCTTGAGATCTACTAATATTTGTTTGCTATTTAGGTCTGCCAATATTTGCAAACCATTCTTCATGGATTAACAACCAAAGCCTCCAATAGTTCAAGTCTGAAGTCTAGGCATTCCACCATAGAAGTAAAATTATAATACAATCTAGTAGAAATGAAAAATATATAAACAAAGATCTTGAGAACGAGAAAGCGCAATCCTCTTCATCATAAAGTTGTCTCCTTGTCCGCTGCTTCCATAATCTCACTCTCTTTTTCGATCATATAATACATGACTTTCTCTTCCTCATTTCTTACATACCCATCGTGAAAATAGGCCTGCGTTATAACGAGTAGAATTGATTAGACGGAGACAAGTTGGGCTTAAAGATAGAGGGGATTTGGCTCATATGATACTCTATTCTTCCTTCCCAATCTGGTAATCATTCTTGTAATTCATGAGGATACAGTAGGTAAATTATCAGCAGGAAAGATTCCACTAACCAACGCTAGAGGGAAAAAAAAAGAAATGGAACTTAACTCAATCAGACACAAAAACAGTGAATTCAAAAGATGCAATACCTAAAGCATTGCCTATATCCGTGGCCAGACACCTCAACTGCAAGAGGGAATCCAGAGTAAGCCTAGTAAAACAACAACTAATATGGAGGAAAATATAGAGACATGGCTGGGAAAACATACTCTGTTGCCTCATTGACCATGGATGCACAGAATCGATTCTGAGAGAGGTACTGTCAAGTTCACATACAAGTGTGGTTCTATCGTAGTTCTGGACTATCACACAACGGATCTGTTGAATTATGGTCCTGTCTTGGGAGTCCTCAAGGCATCTCAGAAGCAGAGTTTAGCATTCTACTACATGCTGCTGCACTGATGATGAAGCATCAGTGGACATTTTCAATTGATTTAATTTTAGGTATAGGCTTTGAGTACTACTGGTACATGATACTAATTCTGATGGTGAGTTGGAGTGCTACGGTACCATTACTAGCCTAGACTGGTGGCCGAGGAAGGGCATGAAGGCCACGTAAGATAGGTAGAACATAGTTATGGCAGCTAACATGATTGAGTTTATTACGCTGGGTATTAGTATATAAACCAACCTGGGTGAAAGAAGTATCACCAGGTTCGGTTGTTGACACGTAGTACTGGCTTTTGGATGGACAAAATATGTACTAGCAGTATGGTGTCGTGATGCTTACAGCTAAGGGAGTGGCTCAATTAGTATTGTCTTTACGAGTACTATGGCAAGGGGTATAGAGCGAGGCCTAAGGTGTCGCTTACTAAGTGAGTGCGACTTACTTAGTGATGTCTTGCGTACGAGGGCATGGATGTATGGGTGTGGAGGTTATTTTGAGGGTGTGGTATGATTATTCTGATTATGTAGAAGTGATGGTGGATATGTGGATGATTTAGGTGTGACTATATATGGTCACAGGGATGAGTTGGTGGTGGATAGGGACTCTCGGATGGATTGAATATTTCTCTTTGAAAGTAGATTTTATTGGTTTCTCGAATGGACATATGTATTGTGATATTATTTGTTCAAACGTATTTTGATTATACTAAACAATTTATTTCATATATTCATGATAGTAAGTATCGAAGTTCTACTAGCTTTTTAGCTTATTCCATTATATTCTATTTTTTTGCAGCAGATAAGGACGATGTATACTTGATAAACCAAAGCCTAAGGGAGGGACCCCAGAAGTGAGATCAGGGAGATGTTGTAGTTATTCTTTTGGGTGTATAAACTTTTGTAGGTATCAGATAAGGATGACATGTATAGGTTTGGTGATATAATATAGAAAATAGCATATGACTTGCTTTTATAGTTGCATCTCATGAAAATAATATACCTATATTTTGACAAAGGCACATATACATACTACATGTAGATGTCAAATGCTCAATACAGAGATATTTCTATGTTTCAGTATAGGTTCAAACTACTGCTTGCTTCATTAGAAGCCAGAAAGCCAAATTCTCAATATCAAGCATTGGAGGAAAATATTCATTCTAATGAGCAATTTGTATCATTAATTTCTCTTTCCGGATGATGTAGGATTATATTTTTGATACAAATGATCAATTTGCAATATCTGATACCAAATTGGTTCTTGTCATATTTGATATGAAGTGTCAGTTTCAATCAAGATGATGCATGGTATTGATTTCACTTATTAATCAAGAAATCATTAATTCTGACATTATAAACTAGGATGTAATACCAGATTCAATTGGGCTAATAAAACTTACTTATTTTTGTATTGACTGGTGTAAATGTAAAGAAATACTATCTTCTCAATAGAGTGCTGCAAACTTAACTTATTTTTTTATTGACTGATGTAAAGGTAAAGAAATATTATCTTTTTAATAGACCGATGAAATCTGGTATTGATTTCACTTATTAATCAAGAGATCGTTAGTTCTAACATTATAAACTAGGATGCAATACCAGATTCAATTGGACTAATAAAACTTACTTATTTTTGTATTGACTGGTGTAAAGGTAAAGAAATATTATCTTTTTAATAGAGCGATGCAAAGTAACAACCTAAACTGTGCTACAATCAATCCCTATTTCAATGTATACCATGTCAACATTAAATAGCTAGTATAAAATGTCTGACTCATAATAAATTTGCACGAGTATCAATCCTATTTGATATAAATTATAAAAGGTGTTAAATTAATGGGAGTCCGATGCAATCCAGCCCTCTTGGTTTGTAAAAAATAAAGGGTATCAATTTTAATGCTCAATTGATGCAAGTATAATTTTAAGTTCTTAACTACTACAATGTATCAGTTTATGGTTCTGTTTTTTAGTGTTGATACAAGCTATCAATCTTCAAGCTTACAAAATGCCAGTTATTTTGGAGATCTAATGAAGCTAATTAATATAAGCATTGGTTGGCTCTTAAGGCTCACCAACTTGGGTAGAAAACTAACAAGTTATCTGGTAAAGGCTTCTGCTATCTGTTAAACTTTCAATTAACCTTCTAAAAATTTAGTCATGCATGAGTGCTGCAATGTACTGGTCCAGCACAAGAATATATTAAATGTTTAATAGACATTGAATGCCAATATGAAAAAGACTTACTGCATCACCCTCTGGTACAACAAACGCACATCGGATTGGCCATGTGCCTGTGGCATGTGCGTTGCACATCACGTTCCATAGGACCATGGCACATGCGGTGGCACGGGTGCGCAGCCAATCTGTGTGCCCGGTGCCCCTTGCTGCAACGAAGGGGTGCAGCAAGTCTTTTCCATGCCAATATTTGTGGACCATTCTACATGGACTAACAACCAAAGCCTGAGATAATAATTCAAGTATGAAGTCTAGACATCCCATTATAAAAGTAGCATAATAATTGAAACAATCTACCATATCCTTCGTTATCCACTCACCCACAAGATAAATGATTGTTCATATTTATAGAAGGATCATGAGTTAGTCACAAATTAAGTTATGTCCTCCGAAAGGTAAATATAATACAATCCAGTTGAAATGGGAAAAAATATAAACAAAGACATTGAGAAGAAAAAAAAAAAAAAAGCTCAATCCTCTTCATCATAAAGTTTGTCTCCTTGTCCACTGCTTGCATAATCTTCCTCTCTCATTGGATCATATAGGAATTTGATGCTCCATCCTCTTCCTCGTAAAGTTCTCTCCTTATCCACTGTTGCATAATCTTCTATTTGAACGATAGCTGCGTTATAACAAGTAGAATTTATCAGACGAAGACAGGTTAGGCTTAGAGAGAGAGAGAGAGAGAGAGAGAGAGGGAGGGAGGATTTGGCTCATATGGTACTCTCTTCTTTCTTCTCAATCTAGTGGGCATTGTTGTAATGCATGAGGATGCAGCAGGTAAATTATCAGTACGGACGATTGCACTAAACCAACACTAAAGGACAAAAAGAAGAAGAAAAGAAACGGAACTTAAATCAAGCAGACACCAAAAGAGTGAATTCAAAAGATGCAATACCTAAAGCAAGGCTTATTTCCGTCGCCAAACGGCTCAACTGCGAGAGAGAATTAACAGTAAGCCTAGTAAAACAACAACAATACGAAGGAAAATAAGGACATGGCTGGAAAACATACTCAGATTTAAAATGGCCTTGCTGAAGACAAGAGGACGTGGACAGATTTCCCTCCGAGCATCAATGCTTGCATTGGTTCTGTAACTGTAGAGGTTCTTGGTATAGCATAAAACTGTGGTTCCATCGTAGTTCTGGACTCTGACATCAGGGATCTGTTGAATTATGGGCCAGTCTGGGGAGCCCTCAAGGCATCTCAGAAGCACAGTTTGGCTGCAAGTCAGATGAAATTGCCGAAAATTCCGGGGAGGCGATTGATGCTGATCCACAAGTCTCCTTAACCAATCCGGAAGACACTCTACTACATGCTGCTGCACTGACGATGAAGCATCAGTGGACATTTCCAATTGATTTAATTTTAGGTCTAGGTGTCGCAGCTGGTTTAGATTCTCCACGTACTGCATCCTTGGGCAAGCCTCAACAATCAAATGCCTGAGTGCTGGAAGATTTGAGATTGCTTCCAAGCTCTGATTGTCCTCGACAATAAGAGTACCACTAAAAGAGGGAAGGTTCTTGATTTCTCTGAGGCTGTGGGCTCCTTTGATTGAAATGATCTGCAAGTTGGAGGCATGCCATAAGCCTGCTGGAAGTGCTCTCAGCTTGGGACATGCCAACAGCGTCAAGAATTGGAGACGAGGCATCAACCTAGACGATGCTCTTCTTCCATGCTCAGGAGCAACCTGATCCCACTGCCCTAAATACCACTCTTCCCAGTTGAACATGTGGCAGAGTCGCAAATGTCGAAGCTCAGGAAATGATGTCGCTTCTAATGCAGGGTGACCCAGAAATTCAGGACCGATAGTCACGATTGCATTTGCTTGGCAAATATAAACGCGTTGCATCTGGGGCAGCTGGCCCAGAATGGGAAGCTGCAGGAAGGAATAACAACCGAATAATCCCACCATTCTTAGCTCCGGTAAGGAAGAACCCAATGAAGAAGTCATCATCCACCTTGGAAGTCTGCGACCAAAGAAATGCTTGAAGATCAGATGTTGAAGGCTTGATGGAGGCGAGAGTTCGTCATGTATCTGCTCAATTCTTTGGATTGTCTCCTCGGCATAATATGGTGGATTACTGCCTGCAGTATTCATCGGCATTGAGCTTGACAATACCAGAAACCTAAGAAAGGTTTTGTTCGCAATTGCTGAAGCCCCTATCAGTGCCCTCTCCAACTTGTCGATGTTCAGATATCTGATTTCTGATAGAGACTGCAACTCTTCCAGGTCGCATCCCTCGTGTTGTTGGCCACCATGCCCATCGCTGCCCACCACAAATCCTATAAGACGGTTAAGCTGTTTCAGTTCCCCTATTCCTTTCGGTAAGTGTTGTAAAGGAGTTTCTGCAAGCTCGAGGCACCTTAGACTGCACAATCTCGAGATGCTATTGGGTAGGGTGTGCAAGAATGTACAGCCTCTGAGACACAGGTTTTGCAGGTTTGAGAGGCACCCTATGGATTCTGGTATTTCCCTTATTTTTGTATAATCAAGATCTAAGTGCCTTAGGTGTACCAGATTTTCCAAGGAACTTGGAAGAGTATCTATCAGAGCATTAGCCAGATTCAAGACACGCAACAGTTTAAATCTTTTGAAAATATCATCAATTGGAACCTCCATTGGGGTATCAAAGAAGAACAAGAGAGTCCTCAGACATCCTTGTGCTATTATTTCATCAGGAATGACCACTCTCTCCTCAAGGTTTGTAATAGACAAGCGACGAATTTTTGTTATTGTTTTTATATCTAACATTTGCCCAGGGCAGATAGAAATGCTTTCATCTCCTATCAAAAACTGAACTAGGGAACGGAAACTACCATGCATTGTGCATAAAACCTCTTGTCCATCAAAGGGATCTGGTTGCAAAAGGTTCCTCCGTAATAGCTCAAAAAATAATCTTCGGCTATGTCTTCCAGCAACATATTTCCTCGATTTCTTATGAAGCCTTCTGCTACCCAAAGCTGAATGAGTTCTGAACGAAGCATACTGTGGCCTACCGGGTACAATGAGCAATAAAGGAAGCATTGTTTCAGTTCAGACCGTAAATCAGCATAACTCAAGTATAGAGCTCCAGGGAGCTCTTCATGCAGCTCAGTCATGAACCATGCATCGCTCTGAAGAACCTTGTCCCATTCTGCCTTGCTTCTTACCTTTGATCTTAAAAGCCCAGCAATAGCCTTGATTGCGAGAGGAAGACCATCACATTTTTTGACAATTTTCATACCGGCTTCTTTTAAATCATGGATCACTTCTTCCCCATCTCTGAACACATTTTTGCAAAGCAATGTCCAACCATCATCATCATCCATTTTGTTGACGCGATAGATATTTGCTCCCATGTTCCTTGCAATGCTTTCATTCCGAGTAGTCACTAGGACTTTACCACTAGCACTTGCACTCAATAAAACATTTCGTAGTAGGTCCTCCCACACATTTGCATTCCATACATCATCTAATACAATAAGGAACTTTCTGCAAAGGACAGAGACAAGTATGCATACAAGCTCATCCTTACTTTCAGCCTTCCCATAATCTTTTCCTGCCTTTCTAATTATCACTTTCAATAACTCTTTCTGTGAAAAATTTTCAGAGACAAAAGTCCATATTCGTAGCGGAAAGTTTTCAATCATCCTTTCATCATTGTATATCCTAAGAGCAAGAGTGCTCTTGCCAATTCCACCCATTCCAGTAATGCCAAAAACTTTACATTTTTGTCCATCTTCTGTGACTAATGACTCGATGAGACACTGGGTACCCTCCTCAATTTGTGTTCCAACAATGTCAGACTTAACTAACAAAGTTGTTGTTTCACGGGTATTTTCTTCAGTCCCTTCATCATGCGGGCAGGACTTTTGTAGCATAGACATTACTGATCTGTCCTCTTTAATTTCATCTAATCTTACATTGATATCTTTAATTCTGTTAGCTAAATCATGACAGAAATTTATATTGCTATAGCTAGAGCTCAAAGAAAGGGGATTGGCTAGCGACAATTTCTTACCCTCAATCTTGTAGAGGTCCAAGATATCATCAGCATCATACATCACATCTTTAAGCTCTCTTACCCAAGTGCCAATCACTTGACTTTCAAACATTTTGCTTTCCGCATCTTCAAGCACCGCTTTTATGACCACCAGCCTCCTTTGAAGGTTTTTGAGTTCATCTTTTACACCCAGTACCTTGCACACCTCTCCCTCAACAAACCCTGTTAGCTTGTTCATCAACCCTGGCACAAAGTCTTGTAAGATCATCCCCATTTCTATGGAAAAGTAGAAAACAAGGGGGTATCTTTGGCTTCCCCGAGAATAGATCGCAAGCTTATGGACGGGGCTGAAGGACCCTACATTGTTGGTAACTGCAATGTTCCGATCCACTGAAGTTTAGTTGCTCACAGAAAATCTTGGCCAGTGGAATTACCATAGAAAATGTGGAAGGTCAACCACATCTGTTGATTGAATTTTACCTGGTGTTGACCTATGGGGAACTTAAAAATTTAGTAAATATAAAGCACTATTAATGCCAAGTCATGATTTAAACAACTCATTAGCAGGCTATAATTTGCATATATGTATTTACATGATGTTTTGTAATATGATATCACAGTGGCTTGCACTTGTTATGAAACTAAATTTAGTGCAATATTCTACTAGGGGTATTTAAAACATACCCCTAATATCCAAATACCTATGTGAGAACCCATGCTAGCAACTGATTAGTCCCATATCGGATATGTACTGCAAAATTTTAGTTATTTATAGAATCGATGAGCCCAAATAATAACTTCTTGTTGAACCTTTTTGGGTGAGGTCCTGGATTGTTATAGTCCGCTGGCCATGTTATCAGCACTTTCTGACATAGTAGCCAAAACTCCCATAAGATTACATATGAACTGAGTAAGAGAAGAACAAAAACTAGGTTGTTTAGAGAGAAATGCTTTAAAATTTACTATCAATTAATACACATTTAGAATTTACTATTTACTATCATCGCACAAGTTACAACATTTAGAGGTGAAGTCACAAAATTTACTACTTACTATAATCGCACAAATTACAAAATTACTACCATTGTATAGTACACAAGAATTATATATAGAAGCTTTCTTATAAAAAGTTATTAGGTTATAGTATCAATCCTTTATTCAACCATATTAACTATGACTATGTTGAAGTTTTTTTCCTTTTTTCAACTTTCGCCTTCAAATTTGCCATCATAAAGTTTTGCCTATGTATGTGCAAATAGAATAGCATTAAAAGCTAATTCGTTATTTTTTAAAAAATTTTATTTTGGTTTGTGACTTCTACTATGGTAATGCTTTAAAATGTTGTAAGAGTTAATCCAAGCAATCAAGCCATATTTATTCATTCTATAGCTCTTTTGTGTCATCCTAGTTTGAAGACGATCACTCTTCTTTCCTCATTACATTGAATAAAATAAAGTTTATCTTCATGAAAATGAGAGCAATATCAATCTAAAATTGTATCAAAATATTCTATCACCTAACATTTTGTATTACATTCAGAAGTTGACACCATCCATGGTTTGACTCAGTAAAGATGTTGTTAGAGTTTGTCTTGTAATTCACAAGCTTAAGAAGGATATTTTTTGCATATCCATATAAAACTTCAAGCTTACTCTATATAGTCCTAAAATTCAAAAGACAAAAGGAATATATTTTCATGTCCTTATAAAACTTTTGTAATGCTTCAAGCTCATATGTTGGCCCAATTAACTTCGTTAGTTGGCCAAAACCACGTGATCCAAAAATTCAAGTAATAGTTTATGGATAGTAAGTGAACTTGAGTTATAAGCATATAATACATTTCTTTTCCATCCAATGTGGGATTAAATTTAGAGTATAATCTTTCCTCTTTATAATGTGATGTCCTTATCGTATGCCATAAGCTAGCTAGAATGTACACTGGAGCTGGATCGTTAGTGCTGCAAGGATAGTTTCACACCATGGTGAGACTCCACCATCGTCCAATGGGTAGCTTTTTCCTTATGTCCACTAAGTTTTGCACACTTAGATTAGCTCTGATACCATTTATAACACTCTAAGCCCACCTGCTGGTCCTATTAACTTTGTTAGTGAGCTGAAACCATGTGGCCTAAAAACTCGAGTGGAAGCTTATAAGTAGCAAGTGTACTTAAGTTATAAGCACATAACATATTCTTTTCCATCTAATATGGGATTAAATTTGGGGTATCACAACTTTAGTTTGAGTTCATGTAATAGATTGTATATCCCTCTTTTATATAAGCACATCTAGCCTTGGCTTTCAGTACATCTTGGATAAGTTAGAGTGTTATTGTGAGAGTTCGAGATTCCTATTGGGTGTGAGTAGTTTTGGGGATTTATCAGAAAGAGTCTGTGATGGGGAAGCAATCTTTATAATTTTGGAGTTTGATGAGAAATGGCCCTTCCAAATATTTTGATAGTGGAATTTACTGCTTTTCTTCACTCATGGAAGTAGGCCAGTGAGACAAACCATGTAAATCTTTACATGTTTTCTTTTTTATTTGGTTTTACTCTCTTATTTTGCTTATTGATCTTTCATCCTTGTATTCCTTTATCATAATAAGTGATATCAGAATCCGATTTTGATAGTGGAATTTACTGCTCTTCTTCACTCATGGAAGTAGGCCAGTGAGACAAACCATGTAAATCTTTACATGTTTTCTTTTTTATTTGGTTTTACTCTCTTATTTTGCTTAATGATCTTTCATCCCTTGTATGCCTTTATCGTAATAAGTGATATCAGAATCCAATTTTGGAGCATGTGTGGGGGAGTTGACCTTTGATAGATAGCTACAATATGGATCTTGAAGGAGTGCAACTGATTTGCATGAATCATGAGGCTTCACTAAGCTTGAAGCAGCACAAATCCAAGATTAGCACAAATCTTAGCTTACTTGATCCCTAATCCAGTTTGTTGGCCACAAAATACTACACTTCTATCTCAAATTCAACCAATGATCATTGGTGAAGGTGGAGGTGAGGAGGCCTTGAGGTTCTCCTAGGTCCTTTTGGGTTGCCGAGGGAATCTGACACAAGTGAACAACGAAAGCCAAGTGATAGAGGGAGTTGATGGGTGATGGAGGAGTCAACATCATCCTCACTCCATCGGTGGAAGCCATTGGAGCACTACAAGAAAAATTCATTTTAGCACGCCAAAATGCGTCGCTAAATCATTTAGCGATGCATTTTGGTCATCGCTGTAAATTTTATCACAATTAGCAATCCGTTGCAATTTCATCGCTATTTAGCGATGACATTGCGACGCAAAAAAATGTGTCACTATTTTGCAACAAAAGCTAATGCGTCGTAATTTGTGACACATTCACAACTCCAAATTGCATCGCAATATTGCAACGCAAATTGAGTCGCAATATTGCGACGCATTTGTATGCTTCGCAATATTGCGATGCCAAAAAATGCGTCGCTAATGCATCGCAAAATTATTCATTTTTTTAAAAAAAATTGCGATGAAAATTTTGTCTTAATAGTGTCGCTAATTAATTTTTTTTAAATAAAATTAAAATGTTATAAATTTCATTGCATTCAAATATTGATCGAAACATTCATCACAAAAATTTTAATAATATATAAAAATTTAATATATTAATAATTATTAATTTTGATATAAAAGATAAGTAGAAAAAAATACATCAAGAATCCATACTATCACGATCACAGGAAGGCTACGGAGGCTGGAATGAACCCTATGATATTTGGCGAACAAAATCTTGCATCTGAACCCTAAAACCCCAAGAACCTTAAAACCCCAAAATCTAGAATCCTAAAACCCTCAAACCATAAAACCTAAAACCCTAAAACCCTAAATCAAAATCTTAAACCCCTGAAACCATTAATCCCTAAACCGTGAATTAGTGACACAATCCAATGCATCGCTGTTTAGTGACGCATTGCATTGAGTCACTGTTTAGTGATGCAATTTTGCATCGCTAAACAACGATGCATTGTATTGCATCGCTAAACAGCGATGCACTGTATTGCATCGCTAAACAGCGATGCATTGAAATGCGTCACTATATTTGGGTTTAACTTTTTGTATTTGTACAATGGGCTGGGCTGGCCAGTTTGCCCAATGAAATGGTATGTACCGCGGCACCACGGTGTGCCTGAATGACTGACTATAAGGTCCTATCCGGACTGACGCTGCCCTCAATTCGATCCACGCCTTTATGCCGAGAATGCAGCCTAAACCCTAAATGCCCTAAACCAATGATAACCCCTAATTAAAACCCAAAACCCTAAAACCTAAAACCCTAAACTCTAAAACCCTAAACCCCTAATTAAACCCTAAAACTCTAAAACCCTAAAAACCCTACAACACCTAGAACCCTAAAACCCTAAAACCCTAAACCAAAATCCCAAACCCCTGAAACCCTTAGCGATGCATTTAAGTGTGTCACTAAACAACGACACATTTAAGTGCATCTCTAAACAACGACGCATTACGATACATCGCTGTTTAGCGATGCAAAATAATGCGTTGCTAAACAGCGGCGCATTTAAGTGCATTGCAAAACAGCGATGCATTTAAGTGTGTCGCAAAAAGTGATGCATTTTAATGCGACCTATTTAGCGACGCATTTAAATGAGTCACTATATAGAAACTCATTAGCGACTCATTTTAATACGTCGCTAAACAGCAATAGAGACGCATTTAAATGCATCGCTAAATGTGTCGCTATTCAGCAATGAAAATTTTTGGAGTCGCTAAATCCATCGCTATTTAGCGACTGATTTAATGCGTCGCTAAATTGCATCGCAGGTTTTGTGGATCACAATTGCGTCACAATACTGTCATTATTTTGCGATGAATATTTGCGTCGCTAAGTTGTGTCGCTATTTCATGAATTTCTTGTAGTGGAGGGCCTTAAATCTAGGTTTAGCCTATCATGGATCTAACTCTCAATTAAGATCTAATGAGGACATCAATGATCTTAGCTAGAGTCTTGCCTTGGATGATGGAGATCCCTTTTTTCAATGGCAGATAGAGAGGAATCACAAGGACTACGAGAGTTGGATGTCATAGAAGAAGATAGCATTGCAACCTCCTGGTAAGGTAGAATCATAGTTGCTTCCTTGTGACCAGCAAATCTAGCTGTTGGATTTTGATCTCTTGCCGGTGCTAGGTGTCATTGGAAGAGAAGAAGGTCACAAGTTGACATGTGGTGTGATAAGGTCCATCACATCCTGGCTATTGCGGCTTCAAGGCGAGCCCATTTCTAGTGAAACTAGAGGCCGTCTGTGGCCTCAATGAAGGATAGGGCAGGCCATGATCTCTCCTTCATCGTGCCAATGGAGTGTTAGTATTTGAGTGCGAGCAATAGAGGTAGCCAGTAGTGCCCTCTGTGGTGGCCAATGAAGCTTCGATCAACACTTCTCTGATCCCTTATTTTTCCAATGGAAACAAGGGTGTTTCTTCCCCTACCTCTAGTTCATCCATGAACTTTTGAACAAGCCTTCAACTTGTTTCCTTGGTATTGGCCATAAGAGGAGTATCAGTGGTGGCTTCATCATTGGTGTCCATGCTCGGGTTAGAGAGAAGTGCATCAGCTTGAGACTATCAGGCATCAGCAGGATATGGTGAGTGGCAACAAAGTTCGATGTGCTACTGTAGGGGGTGAGGAAGAAGGGCAAAAAGATTTTTTTGGTCCCATTTTGTTAAAAATGTGCACTATTCTAGCTTCAATAAATTTGGAATAATCTTGGAATAAGGTTAGAATAACTTTCAAATAGTAGAAGTAATTATTTCAAAAGGCTATTCTGGTGAGCTCAGATGATTTGGTGAATCTCCAATTAGTTGAAAGACTTATTTGAAAATACCAATTAATTAAGGGACTTATTTGAAAACCCTTGTTGGTTGAGAGTCCAATTTAATGAACTTAGTTAGTTAAAAAGCTTATTTGATCAGCTTAAAGCCTTATTTAATGAGTTCAATTAGTTAAAAGCCTATTTGATAAGCTCAGTTGGTTGTAAGAATTATTTGGTGAGCTCAATTAATTTAGAGCTTTATTTGGTGAAATTCAATTGATTAAAAGACTTATTTGTTGAACTTAGAAATTCTCCTACTATTTTGATGAAAGGCTTAATTCTTCATTATAGATGACGATGAGATTTGAGATTGAGAACTTTGATCGTACTAATAGCTTCAGTTTATGGCAAGTTAAGATGCATGCTATCTTGACGCAATAAAATTGCATAAGGTGCTACTCTGAAAGAAATGTGTGCCTCCTAAGCTGAAGAAGCAAAAGAAGGAAGAAATGGATGCTAAGTCTTTAACTACAATACATTTGAACTTTTCCAATGAAGTATTGCATAAATTTATGGATAAGAAGATGAATGCTTCGTTATGGCAAAAATTAGAGTCACTGCATTTGAAAAAATCTCTACTAGAGAAATTATATCTAAAGCTTTGGTTGTTCACATTAGACATGGCCAAGGGTGCATCTATTAAGTCTCATCTAAATGAATTTAATTCAATTATCATACATTTGCGATCAATTGATGCTAAGGTGAAGGAGGAAGATGAAGGACTCTTATTGTCATGCTCTTTGCTTCAATTATATAGATATTTTAGAAATACTTTGCTTTATTGAAAATTTTCTCTTTGTATAAGAGGTTAAAGTAGCCTTGTTCTCTATAGACTTAATTGAGAGACAAAAATGGGTAATGTAAGTGACAGCTAGGAAGAAGGCTTGGTAGTCAAAGGGTGATCCAATGAAAGGGACTTGACTAATTATGGAGACAAGTTCGAATCAAAGTCAAAGCATAGAAATTTGACCTGCAACTATTGTAAGATGAAAGGGCACATTATGGCTAACTATTATAAGTGAAAGAATAAGTAGTAGAATGGTGATAATTAGGGTCTGATGAAAGCTAATAAGAGTACGAAGGCCAATTTAGTAGAAGGAGATTGTGATGATTTTGATCATGTTCTCTCTATGAATGAAGAAACCATATTAAAGGATAACTAAATAATGAATTTAGCTTGTTCCTATGACATAGGTACTAATAGGGATTCGTTCTCCATATATAAGTCCATTCAAAGTGGAGTTGTGCTGATGGGCAACAATACAAAATGTCTTATTATTGGAATTGCAACAACTCGAATTAAGATGTTTGATAGCATAGTTAGAACTTTGTTAGATGTTTTGTATGTTTTGAATATGAATAAGAATCTCATCTCTTAGGGCACTCTTGATGGGAATGGTTTATATATTCGGTTGAGAATAAAACTATGAAGATTAGCCGGTGAACTCTTATTGTGATGAAAGTCAAATGATCCGAGAAGATATATGTGTTGCAGGGTTCTACCATTATGAGAACTATATCTAGGGGTGATAAAACTAAATATGATAGGTGAATATAACTCAAATCCAATATGAAATAAGTGAGTTTGAGTTAACCTTAAGTGATTCATGTCACAAATATGCGAACACAATTATGTCAAAATCATTGTTTTATATACCTTATATAACAGGTTGACACGCTAACTCGAATGTGATCCATTTAGTTTAGTTGATGCCATATTAAGTGGGTCGTGTTATGTGTGTCAAGTCATATCTATTCATGTTAAGAAAGTCATTTTATACCAATCCAATACAATTTATTTATTAAACGAGTTATGCATGTCGGGTACTTGTGTAATAATTGTGCTCTATTTGTATCTGAATTTTTGATAGGAATGATTAACATGTTTGTGTCGACTCACATGCTATTATACCTTAGCTTTAACATACTATGAATGTGATATGGAAAAACATGAATTGTCATCCCTAACTGTATCCTCATCCTCTATGTCAGATTTATTGCACCACACTTCTCCAGTTAAAACTCTAGGTACTTTTGGAATTGAGCAGTTTAGTATTGATAGGGACAAACCAAGAAAAGAAATAAGGCCACCACAAAAACATGATTATGAAGACTTGGTACCTTATGCTTCAACAACAGTATAAGAAACAATTAATTTTGGTAAGTCTCTTTTGATAGTCAAGTTCAAACATTGCTTAGACTTGATTGATATATACAGCACGTGAGATGTACTCCATTGGAGGTATGTAAAGAAGGTTGAGAGAGATCTCAGCTATCTTTTTAGTATCACTTATAAATTCAAGCTAAGGTGGAGATTTGTTAGAGTTTTTTTTGAAATTCACAATCTTTAAAAGGATATGATTTTTATATCCATGTAGGATGTCAGTCTTACTCCATGTAGTCTTGAAATTCAAAAGATAAAAGGACATGTTTCCATATCCTTATGAAACTCAAGTCTTATTCTATGTAATATACTACATGTCCCTCTTCTTTATAAGCACATGTAACTCTAGCTTTCAAGGCATCCCAAATAACTCAGAGAGTTATTATGAAAGTTCAAGAGAGGATCTTATTGAATATAAGAGGGTATAAGGATTTGTTTGAGAGAGTGTTTGAGAGAGTCTTTGATAGGGAAATGATCCTCATAATTCTATATTTTGATGAGAAACAATCTTATAATCTCTAAATATTTTGATAATAGAATTGTTTGCTCCTTTTCACTCATGGACATAGGCCAGTGAGTCGAAGGATGTAAATATCTATATGTTTGCTTCTTATTTGGTTTTACTTTTTTATCTTTCTCATTGAACTTTCGTCCCTTGGATGTCTTTGTCATAATAGATGTAATATGGAGATATGTTTCATTTTATCTATTATGCCACAATCCTATTCATAAAAAATCAAGCATATGACATGGCCGATAATCATTAAGGGTCAATTTCTTAAAAGTGCAAGGCATTCAAAAATACCTATAATCAATTCATATAGATGCATTTTATAAAATACATGTTCACCTCAAAATTTACCAACCATAAATCTCATCAAAATCACCACTAAATTTTTTCTGAGTATTGAATTAAAATATAGGACCTCAAACCCTCAGTAAATAAAAATCCCATATGCATAACTACTTGAATAATATTAGGTTACCATAATTTTCATTCCAGATTAAATTATCTGTTACCATGAGCAAACCATACTAATTTACAACCACTCTCTAATTTACAAATTCTTCTATGAGCAAAAGCCTTTTCCTGACGCACCTTTTCTTAAAATGTCAATTCATCATCCTCTAAGTCATCATATTGTAAAAGTAAGAAAAATAATTTAATGAGCACAAAAGCCTCGCATGTATTAATATACCCATCCATAAGTTAATTTAAATACAATTACATAAAGAGACATAGTAAATTTCATAAATGTATAAATGTTCCAATAATACAATCACATACACATTATCAATCTAATTAAAAAAAATTATAAGCCACAAAATTTTATTCAATTCTAATTCAATCATTTCACTTTTCACAATATAAAATCCATTTTGTTAACTTGATCTTGATTATGCCTACCTCATTACCATGCTAGCATGTTTTAGCTCATGAAAAGGCGATACTCTTTTGTCACATTCCAGCTTATGATAGGACAAAATCTTGTGTTAGGTTTTTCAACTCGTGAAAGGCCATTTAATGAAGCTAATTATCAACACACATGTGCATATTATATCAGCTTAACATAATCAGACAAATCAACAATTACATAAGGATAGGATTCATAACACAATTAAGATATTAATTCCAAACTAAAACTCTTTCTCAATTTAAAGTAATAATTCCAATCATAAATATTATAATGGCAATTTTATTTTAATATCCAATTTTATGAACAATAATTATATACAATATATTAATTATTTAAAAATTTAAAGAAGCAAATAATCCAAAAGCATGCAAATATTTATCATGCTAATAATTTTGAATTTTTTTTTTAAATTATCTAAAAATTGTTTTTTCAAATAGTCATCATCCAAAGTAGGAAATACCATCCCAAAGGTCAATTTATTCACCTATTTTCTTTTCTTCCTTGGTCGGGATGAAGAGCAGCACTGAGTCCAACAAAACAAGAGAAAAAAAAAAGAAGAAATCAGGACTTTATGGTCTCCTTTTCTTCTCCACGGTGAGGGAGAGAGAGAGAGAGAGGAAGCGAAGCGAAAAATTTTCTTCTCGTATCTTCTTTCTGGCAACTGACAAGATGAGCAAGGGCGTGAACAAGAGATAGAGAGAGGAAGAAGAGAGCAAGTGGGTGAGAGAGGGGATCGGAGGAGAGTACCGAGGAAAGATGACAGAAAGAAAGAGATGAGAGAATGTGACATGACAGAGAGGAAATAACGAGAGAGTGGGAATAATTTGCCGGCAACAAAGGCTTTGAAGGGAATAATTGGCCGGCAACAAAGTCTTTTTCAAAGCCTTCGCATTCTCTGGAAGGTTATGTGTAGGGGACGTTTTTTTTTTTTAAAGCCCACGGTAATGACCTGCAGGCGTGGGTGTTCCGCCTATGAGATTGGTGTGGGTCTTCCACGCAGGAGATTGGTGTTACGTTGGAGAAGAGGGAAAGGAAAACAATTAAGAAAGCAAAAAAGACTCGCTCAACTAAATCAGGCCTTCTTCCACCCCATCCATCTCTTTCTCCCCATGCCCGCCCGTCATCCATACTCTCCCTTCCACGCCACCAGACTGGACACCCCTCGACTCCTCCATTCCATTTTGATTCCTTCCAAGACCAAGCATCCACTTTTGTTCCCCTCAGTAGAGCCCATCTTCCCCCTAGCCATTGAGATCCTTCCTTCTTGCATCATAGTAACTTTCTTGAGTTAAAACGTAATTTTCTTGATTATTGATATTATAGTTCCAACCAGAATTGATTATCAAATGGCACAACTAGGTCCTAAGCTAGTAGCATCAACACTTGTATTTGTTTTATCAAAGCTTTGTATATAAGTTATTTCTATATTTTGAGATTTGTCTTGGCAGTCTTGTCGGGATTAATTCTTTAACATCACGAGTGTGAAACCTTTGACATCCCATGGCACCAAAAACCTGAATTGGTCTTTTGGAAGTACAGAACCTTCAGAGAAGTTGGCTGGATTTCTCAATATAGGTTTTGATCTTAATTTTTTTCTACTTTTTTCTCCTCTATTTATTTTATTGTTGGATGTGGACATTATTTTCCTTTTTCTACGTTCATGGGGTACCTCCTAACCATATTTTTTAAAAAAAAATAAAAAGTCAGGGACTCCACCATTGATTTATTAAAAATTTAGAAGATCAGAATATACATAAAAAATAAAGATTAAGAGTTAAAAAGAAAAAAAAAAAAAGATAGAAGGCCGAGAACAAGAAAGAAGGAAATAGGACCTACAAGAGAAGAAACCTCATCTTACCTATCCACTAATCATTTAAGACCAGTAATATATTTCAGCAATAGATTTTGCTGCTTTTCCTTAGCAAATATCACTCACTCATCTATTTGAAGAAGTTTAAGATTTTTTTTTTAAAAAAGAGAGAATGCATTAGATTTTGAAGAGTGACTCGTGCTCAAGAGTTGTGATTTAAATAGATTGAGAATAGTTTTAGTTTTTATAGATGATTGATTGTCCAAAAGGCAGTGAATGACTTTTGCAAAAATGTGTTCTCATCCAGAAATATGATATCGGTTCTCTTTTAGAAAAAAAGGAAAAATATCTAATAAATATAATTTGATCTTTAGAATGGACTGGTTGACAACATACTATACTACATTGAGTCAATTTGAGTTAGTTTGTATATGCTAGAGAGTATCTTTTGTCAAGGATTATTTCAACTTTGCAGTTTGATGCCTTTTATGACTGATTTGTTGAAGTCCTTCCATATGTCTTTTGCTGGTCAAGCTAAACTGATGTTTTGAGTGATTGTATGTCTGTAACCTTTGAAGGTGAGAAAGAAATTGAGAATAATAATTATTGTTAATCCATATTTTATTAGCATGCTTTATATAATATTTTTAAGTATAAAACTGACATGCTACATAAATAAAATATTTATTGGGCGGTACTAGGTTATTACCAGGCCATAATCATTTGAACCAACTAGCTTATTAAATGATTCAATCAAAATTAAGCAATCAAGTTGCTAACCTTCAACCTAGCACATTTCATAAAATATAGTGGGATTGCCCTGATTTGTTGTATGAACTCAGATGTATCCTATTCAAATTTTATGTTGGATTTTTGAATCTGGCCTAGAGATAAGGTTAGGATTGCCAACCTTTTTAACTAAATCTTGCTTAAATAAATGAGCTTGATCTAATGTCTGGCATGCTTCGGAGGCATGCCTCCTCCTGGTGCTAATATTTAGTTCAAACTAGGATAAGGTAGACCATCAAGTTGAAGCTTGTTGACCCCCTGTTGATTTTGATGATTACAAAATAATTAAGTAGGGTATTAAGGTGTTTATTATGGACACAAAGATCATTGCAGGTAAATACAACATATCAAAAAGATATTTCAATGAGTTACAAAGTCATCTCAAATGCTTGCAAGTCCCTTAACCAACTGAAGTTATCGTTTAGCCAACCAAAACTGCTGCTACAATGCTATGGCTGAACCTTACTTCAAACGAGTCAACTGGAGTGGGATTTTAGCTAACTAGAATCTCTCACTCAGTTATTTGGCCAAACCACTTTGAATTCAAGTTAGCTGGGCTGCATGTTTAGCAAACTGGATTAGCTAACTATTCCTCCTGATCGAATGGTTCCATTATCTAGTTAGCTGGGCTGCTTTTCTAGCTATTTGGATTGCCTGGTTAGTCACCTGGCCGAATGGTTCTATTATCTAGTTAGCTGAGCTGCTTTTCTAGCTCACTGGATTGTCTAGTTAGTCACCTGGCTGAATGGTTCTATTATCTAGTTAACTGGGCTCCATTTTCTAGCTAACTGGACTCCCTGTTTTCTCCCTGGCCAAACATCAATTGAAAATAGCTAACTAAATTTTGCATCCAGCTAGCTAAGCTCCCTGTTTTTTCCCTGGCTGAACCTATGTTAAATCTAGTTAACTAGAGTCCATCTACAAGTCAACTAGATTGGTATGAAAATCTCCCTGGCCGATTGCTCTTACTTTCTAGTTAACTGGAATTGTCATCCAGCTAACTAAGCTTGCTGAAACTTTCTTCTGGCCAAATGCTCCCTTGATTTAGTTAACTGGAATTGTCATCTAGCTAACTAAGCTTGCTGAAAATTTATCCTAGTTGAACGCTCCCTTGATTTAGTTAACTAGAATTGTCATTCAGCTAACTAAGCTTGCTGCACCTTTTTCCCTGGCTAAATCATATTTGGATTTAGTTAACTGAATTAACATATAGTTGACTAAGGTTTACTGCATCTTTCTTCCTAGCCGAACTCATCTTAAATCTAGCTAACTGGATTTCATATCCAGCTAACTAAGGTTGCTGGTTTCACTCCCTAGACGATTGCCTTTATGCTCTAGTTAACTGGATTTTGCATCCAGCCAACTGGGAATTATCTCTGCATCACCTAGGCGAGCTCTTCTCTAATCCAAGCTAACCAGATTTATTTTTAGCCAGCTGGAGTCTGCCTCTTAAAGAAAATGTCAGGAGTTCTCTCCCCATTCCAGCTACTAACAGAACATTCAATGCTTTGAAAAATTTCTTCAATGATTTTTTTACTCCCATTATTCTTTTCTTTAATTCTGGTTCAGTCTAATGAAGAGTTTTGCAGATCAAACACCTTATATAGCCATGATATCAACGAAAATGGGGTGAAAAAAAAGAGGTGAATAGTAGAAAGCTTTTATTGCATACATCCTTGGTTGTTTAGTAACAAACAAAGGAAGCTCTACTTTGAATATGTGAGTGCTTTTAAAGATCATTGGTTGCTAATTCATGAATCATCAAAGCTTCTGAAGGTATTCAAGATTTCACCTACCTCAAAGGAGACTTCATTCATTGCTGAAGTGCATTCAAAGGAAAAAGCCTATTTGAGGAGTTGACTATGAATTTGTAAAGTATTTATTTTTTGAATATCTGCTTATATTAGAAGCTTTTTATTCTTCATATTTTTTTGAACTTGTTTTGGATCTTATAAAGGGTTAGGTTAAACCCTTGGTTGTTTGGCCCCCTTGTGCTGTGAAAATAAGTTGGTAGCCAGCGAAGGCTTGGGTTGTAATCGTTGGTGATATGATTGGAGTAAAATTCCCAAGGAATTCTTGGGGAGTGGACGTAGGTGCTGGGTTGGCACTGAACCACTATAAAAATCCTTATGTCTATGATTACTTGAATATTTTCTATGATCTCTTTGTGTTTGCATCACTACACCCCTACCGATTAAATTTTGATTTACTGTAAGCACATATCTGCATAATTAATTTTTAAGAAACTCAATTTATCCTCCTTCTTGTGTTGCTACATCTTAGCAACAAGTGGTATCCGAGCTACATGCCCCTAATTACTTTTGCTTTAACAAGCTTAGAGCCAAAGATCATTAGCAATCCAAATAGGATCTGTTTTGACTAAGGAATAGTCAACTAATAGACCACCTTTGTTCAATAGAACAAACTATACTTATTGGAAAGCATGAATGAAAATCTTCATCCAAGCACTAGATTATGATTTATGAGAAATCATAATCAATGGCCCTCACACACCCACAATCAAGACTAATGGTCTTAACATCCCAAAACCAAAAAGAATGGGATGAGCAAGATAAAAAGTTAGCTCAACTAAATGCTAAAGCTATGAATGTGCTTTATTATTCACTTGATGCAAATAAATTTAATCATATTTTCACTTGCAATTCTGCTAAAAAAAATATGGGATAGACTTAAGGTTACCCATAAGGGTACAAATCAAGTCAAGAAATCCAAGATAAATATACTTATCCATAAATATGAATTATTCAAAATGGACTCTGCTGAAAATATTACTGATATATTTACAAGGTTTACCAACATTATAAATAGATTGAAAAGCCTAAGAAAATCTTATACTAATGGTGACCTTGTTAGAAAGATTTTAAGATCCTTGCCTAGGTCTTGGGAGGCTAAGGTTACTGCAATTCAAGAAGTCAAGGACCTCAATACACTATCACTTGATGAATTAATTAATTTTTTGATGACTCATGAGCTTCAGCAGCGATAACACATTGATGAAGATGAATCAAAGAAGAAAAGGACAATGGTTTTAAAGAGTGCCACACAAGATGATGAAAATGAGGAAACAAGTAGTGACAATGAGGAGGATGATGAAATGGCTCTTATCCTCCAAAAGTTCAAGAAATTTATGAGAAGGAAGAATTTGAGGAAGAAGAAAATAATTCATAAAAGGAGAATACAAAAGAAAAGAAGAAAGCTCAGCCTCTAATATGATACGAGTGCAAAAGGCCGGGACATATCAGATCAGAATGTTTCCAACTGAAGAAAGGACCCAAAAGAATAAAGAAAAAAGCCATGTTAGCTACATGCAGCGATAGTGAAGTTACAATCTCTGAAGAGGAAGATAAAAATGAAGTAGCAAATGTTTGCTTTATGGCAGATAATGATGAGGTAAGTCTTAGCTTTCTAGATGACTTTACTTTTGATGAATTACATGGTGCATTCTATGAATTGCTTGATGATTTTGTTGACTTAAGTTTGAAGAATAAAGAATTGAAGAATGATATCAAAAATCTAAGTTCTAAAAAAGAAAGAATTTTAAAAGAAAATGAATCCTTGCTTAAGGAAAATCAAGATTTGAAAAATAAAGTAGATAGATTAAAGCCTATTGTAGAAAAATATACTTTGTCCTCAAATAAATTAAAAATGATTCTTAATAGTCAAAGAGCTATTTACAACAAAGCCAAACTTGGATATGATCATTTAAAAGGATAAAAATTTCTGAAATATATTTATGTGCATGCTGATGATTCTACAAAGATTACATATTTTAAGTATGATAAATCTGGACAAAAAGCTTATACTTGTCATAACAAAATGTTAAAAAAATATGAGTTCCGAAAAGAACTATTTTAGCTAATCCCAAAGAACCCATGAAAGTTTGGATACCTAAAAGCAAGACTTAAATTTGTGTATGCAGGTGTCTTACAACTCGAGCAACTAAAAGAAAATGGTACTTGGATAGCGGGTGCTCAATACATGACGGGTGATGAATCTTAGTTCATTACTTTGGATGCAAAAGATGGAGGTCTTGTTACTTTTGGAGATAATGGCCAAGGTAAAACAATTGGCATTGGTAAAATATGTATCACACCTTATGCTTACATTGATAATGTTTTACTTATAGATGGCTTAAAACATAATTTGCTTAGCATTAGTCAATTATGTGATAAAGGTTTTAGAGTTACATTTGAATCATCTTTATGTATTGTTGTAAATCCTGCTGATGAGTGAATTAAATTTGTTTGTTATATGCAGGTAATGTATATATTATTGATTTAAATGACTTATATGACCAGAATATTAAATGCCTACTTGCTATAAATGCTAAAACTAATGATAGTTGGCTGTGGCATCATAGATTAGCTCATGCAAGCATGGATTTATTATCTAAACTAATTAAAAAGAATTTAGTAAATGGTTTTCCAAAACTAGTTTTTGAAAAGATAAAATTTGTAATGCTTGTCAATTTGAAAAATAAACTCGAGTATCTTTTAAATCAAAAAATTTGGTTTCCACCATTAAACCTTTGAAACTCTTGCATATGAACTTGTTTGGTCCAACAAGAACCACTAGTCTAGAAGGAAAAAGATATGATTTTTATTGTAATCGATGATTTTTCATGATTGACATGGGTTTTATTCTTGGCAAGCAAAGATGAAGCTTTTTTCTGCATTTCAAAAACTGTTTAAAAAGATCACAAATGAAAAGAGTTCTTCTATTTTATCGATTCAAAGTGATCATGGCAAAGAGTTTGAAAATCAGTCTTTTAAAAAATTTTGTAATGAAAATAGCATTGAGCATAATTTTTTTTGCACCTAGGACACCTCAACAAAATGTAGTAGAAAGAAAGAATATAACTTTAGAAGAAATGGCCCATACCATATTTTGTAAGAGCAATCTTTCAAAGTATTTTTGGGCTGAAGCTATCAACACAGTATGATATGTTTTAAACCATGCATTAGTTAGACCTATTTTGAAAAAAGACCATGTATAAACTTTGGAAAGGAAGAAAACCCAACATTGGTTATTTTTATGTTTTTGGTTGTCGATGTTTTATTTTGAATAATTAAAAATTGAACCTTAAAAAATTTGATACTAAATCTGATGAAGGGATTCTCCTTGGTTATTCTTCTCATAGTAGAGCTTATAGGATATTTAGTAAAAAGACTCTAGTGGTTGAAGAATCAATTCATGTTATATTTGATGAATCTAATAATCTTCCATTAAGAAAGAGAAAGGGCTTAAATGATGCAGATAAATTGAAGATTAATTCAAGGAAATCACATTGGAAGATAAGGAGGATTCAGCTATACAAGAGGTAAATGAAGAAAATGACAAGAATCAACCTGAGGAATCTCAAGGTAATGATGAATTAGAAAGAAAATGGAGGTATGTTCATAATCATCCTAAAGAGTTAATTTTAGGTGATCCATCTCATGGTATTAGGACTAGATCATCATTTAGAGATACTTGCAATAACTTAGTTTTTGTATCTCAAATTGAACCTAAATGCTATGATGATGCTAAAGATGATACTAATCGGATAAATGTTATGCATGAGAAATTTCATCAATTTGAGAGAAATAATGTATGGACTCTTGTTGATAAGCCTCATGATCATCCAATCATTGGGACTAAATGGGTATTTAAAATAAATTGGATAAACATGGTAATATAATAAGAAATAAAGCAAGATTAGTAGCTAAGGGTTACAACCAAGAAGAAGGTATTGATTTTAATGAGACATGTGCCCCTGTAGTAAGATTAGAAGCTATTAGATTACTTCTTGCATTTGCTTATTTTATGAATTTTAAATTATACCAAATGGATGTTAAAAGTGCTTTCCTAAATGGATACATTGCTGAACAAGTCTTTATGGAGCAGCCACCTGGTATTAAAAATTATTTGTTTCCAAACCATGTATTCAAGTTGAACAAAGCTTTATACGGTTTGAAACAAGCACCCTGGGCTTGGTATGAAAGGCTAAGTAAAGTCTTGATCGATAATGATTTCATTTGAGGAAACGTGGATATAATTTTATTTATCAAAAGGCAAAATGATGATATGCTGAATATTCAAATCTATGTGGATGATATCATTTTTGGTGCTACTAATGACTTTTTATGCGAGAACTTTGCAAAGCTTATGTAGGGGGAGTTTGAGATGAGCATGATGGGTGAACAAAACTACTTTCTTGAACTTCAAATTAAGCAAAGCAAAAAGGAAATCTTCATAAGCCAATCCAAATACATCAAGGAAATGATCAAGAAATTTGGCATGAAGACATCAAAGAATATTGGTACACCTATGAGCTCATCATGAGACTAGATTCTAATATTACTAAAAAATCTATTGATTTAAAACTTTATAGAGGCATTATTGGATCTTTATTATTTAACTGTAAGTAGACCTGATATCCTGTTTAGTGTTTGTATGTGTGCTAGATTTCAAGCTAATCCTAAAGAATCACACTTGTTTGCTGTTTAAAGGATTTTTAAATACTTGAGTGGTACTATCAATTTAGGACTTTGGTATGATAAGTAATCTATCATTGACCTAATAGGATACACAGACTCAAACTTTGCTGGTTGTAAGCTTGATAGAAAATCAACTAGTGAAACTTGCCAATTTCTAGGTGTTAACTTAATCCCTAGTTTAGCAAGAAGCAAACTTCAGTAGCATTGTCTACGGCCAAGGCTGAATACATTGCAGCTGAAAGTTGTTGTGCTCAAATCTTATGGATTAAGCAGCAACTAGAAGATTATGGCGTTAAACTAAAAGGCATTCCAATAAAATGTGATAATACTAGTGCAATCAATTTGACCAAGAATCCTATCCAACATTTTAGGACTAAACACATAAATTAGACCTTATTTTATTAAAGATCATTTGAATAATGGTGATGTTATAATTAAATTTTGTGTACTGAAAAGCAACTTACTGATATTCTCACAGCCTCTTGACACAACCAAGTTTTATGAAATTAGAAGAGAACTCGGCATGATTGATCCCTCGGTTCAGTAAGTTAAATTGTTTGATCATGTTTGTTGGATCTTCAAAAGCTTATTGTATCATCTAGATGATTTATTAAAAATCTATTATCTCTTGAAAACTTCATTGAATTTATTTACCATATCCTCTTTAGCCTCCTGATACTCTTCATGCTTGAGAACTTGTATTCCAGCTAACTATCAAGTTAGCTAGTTTAATTTATGTATGCATTAGTTAACTATGCCATCATATAGGCCTATTTTAATCTCACCTCAGTTGGCTTCCCAGTCAACTGATAAGAATTTGGATAAACCTTGGATTACCATTAACCGATCAGATGAATTCCTTTTCTCTCTGACATTCTGAGAACATTCAATGCACCTACCATTTATTTCTAGTTGACTGAGCAATTAACTTCATTGAATGAGCTAACTAGCCAGTCAACTGACATATCTTTTCACTTTAACTCCCTAACCAAACGGCATTCATTTCACTTTTTTTCTTTTTTAGTCAACTGACCAGCTAACTGAGAATTAAGCTAACTGAGAATTAACCCTCTAGCTAGCCGGTCAGTCAACTGATTGAAGATTCTATATATTCATCTCTTCTAACCGTGCGCTCTCCTTATATTTCATTCTCTCCATCTAGCCGACTCTCCCCTTAGCTCTTCATTCCTTCTCAACTCCTTTCCACTCCAAGTAAAAGGGAAGATGGATTCTAAGAAGAAAAATCTTCATGCAAGGGAAGATGATTCAACCTTTGATCTTCGTAGGAAAGCTCCTTCATCTTCTTCTTTGCAGAGTTCCACTTCTTCTACCTCCAACATTGCAGCAAGAGTACCTGCAAATGGAAGGTTAGTGGATTTTAACTTTTTTGATCAAGAAGGCTTTGAAATAGGTAGATTGTTTTTTGTACAAGGTTGGACGGATTTACTGAAAACCTAAAAGCCTATCTATCCGGACCTTATCTGTGAGTTTTATGATAACATCACCTTTTGTGATGATATCATTTCTTCTGTTGTTAAAAAGGTCAAGATAGTTTGACAGAAAAATACTAGGATCTATTTTAAACATTCCTACTATTGGTCTTATAGAAAATTTTTCTTGTGATAGAAAGTATAGACTCGCCATTGTTCTTGGTATAGAGGATGATGATGCTAATAACATAAAAAACCTTGATGCAAATAAGTTGAGTGTTGAAAATGGGTTACTTCATAGTATTGTTGCAAAAGTCTTTGCCCCTTGTGCTGGTTCTTTTAATGTTGTAACCGACTGTGACATTTGCATTATGTACCATATCATCAATGAAACTCCTCTCGATTTTCTAGATCTTATGATGTCCATTATGAAGGAAGCCTTAGGATGAACCAAAGCCGCTCTGCCTTATGGTATGTTTCTTAACAATGTTTTTGAACATTTTCATGTTAAACTCAAGGATGAGATAGTTGTAGAGTTGCATCATTCTGATATCTTTAATGCTCATTCCCTTCATCGCATGGACTTTGCCAAGTAGAATGGTATTTGGACCAAAGTTAGAACTACAGTAGGTAAAAATCCTTTTCCTCCATCGATAAATCATGTTCCTGCACCAATAAATCAACCCCCTCAAGATCAGCCACAATAAATTTATTCTTCTCCTTTGATGGATTATTTTGACTTTCCTGAGCCACCTCTCTTTATGACTACTGCACGAGCCACATTCCTTTATGTCTTCAGTACTTGAGCCACCTCCTTTTATGCCTACCATACCTGAGCCTCCTTCCTGTAATGCCAATCCTCCTCCTCAATGCCCCACCATTGAGATATGTGAAGAATAGATACAACAGATAATCAGAGAATTATCCTTTGCTCAATCTAGTAGAAGCTCTGGAGGCAGTGGATCATCCATCAATGACTATTCAATGATTTTTCACATCTCCTCTGTTTTTGAGATACTTTCTCAGATTGTGATGCACCAAAAATAAATTGAGCATGATATGCAAGTTCTTAATGGAAGGATCTTTCACCAAAATGAATCTATGATGGATAGCATACTTGAAGAAATCAACCTGTTGAAAGCTAAGCTTCAGTGTTTTGAAGATAAAGCTGAATGGGTAACATTTCAAATGCGTGCCAATGAAAGCCAAACTAAGGATGCTTCAAGTGCAGTTGATTGCTGGACGACTTCTATTGCTAGGCTTACCAGCCTCATTGAGTAGCACCTTGCCACTTTCCAACCAGCTCCTCCATCATTCGGATCAGATATATCTCATTCTCATCCTCATCTCCGAATGCCTCCACCTTATTCACATCAATTCAGGTCTTTAGCTCCTCGACATCGCAAATGATTCTCTTCTAAACCATATGTTAATTATCTCTTCTGATGATAAGTAGACTGTATGTTTCTCTTGTATCCTTGAAACTTATGTCTTGTATGGTGTTATTGTATCTGTGTTTTGGTATTTGATATTTGGATCAAGCCTCTGGCTTACTAGTTTGTATCAATGTTAAATTATGTACTCATATTTTTTAGTGCATTGTATTTTTGATGAATGCTTACCAATGACTATTATATGTGGAATGCTTGATTTGCAGTCTTTAAACTCCTCTTTGATTAATGACAAAAAGGAAAAGATGAATAATGCATACATTGAGAAATGGAGAAACATACCTTCATGCATTCAAATATAGAAGAATCTATGCAAAAATTTACCTTCAAATGCAACTTGCTATATATATACTTAATGGTTTTGTTATCATCAAAAAGGGAGAGATTGTTGACCCCGTGTTGATTTTGATGATTACAAAATAATTAAGTAGGGTACTAATGTATTTTTTATGGAGACAGATTATTGCAGGTAAATACAGCATATCAAGAAGATATTTCAATGAGTTACAAAGTCATTTCAAATGCTTACAACTCCCTTGACAAACTGAAGTTGTCGTTTAGCCAACCAAAACTACTGCTACAATACTATGGCCAAACCTTACTTCAAACGAGTTAATTGGAGTGGGATTTTAGCTAACTAGAATCTCTCACTCGGTCATCTGGCTGAACCACCTTGAATTCAAGTTAGCTGGGCTACTTGTTTAGCCAACTAGATTGGCTGACTATTCCTCTTGGTCGAATGGTTCCATTATCTAGTTAGCTGGGCTGCTTTACTAGCTAACTCAATTGCCTGATTAGTCACTTGGCCGAATGATTCTATTATCTAGTTAGCTGGGCTACTTTTCTAGCTAACTAGATTGTCTGGTTAGTCACTTGGCCGAATGGTTCTATTATCTAGTTAACTGGGCTCCATTTTCTAGCTAACTGGACTCCTTATTTTCTCCCTGGCTAAACATCAATTGAAAATAGCTAACTGGATTTTGCATCCAGCTAGCTAAGCTCCCTATTTTCTCCCTAGCTAAACATCAATTGAAAATAGCTAACTGCATTTTGCATCCAGCTAGCTAAGCTCCTTGTTTTCTCCTTGGCCGAACCCATGTTGAATCTAGTTAACTGGAGTCCATCTCCAAGTCAACTAGATTGGTATGAAAATCTCTTTGGCCGATTGCCCTTACTTTCTAATTAACTGGAATTGTCATCCAGCTAACTAAGCTTGCTGAAACTTTCTCCTGGCTGAATGCTCCCTTGATTTAGTTAACTAGAATTGTCATCCAGCTAACTAAGCTTACTAAATCCTTTCTCCTGGCCGAACGATCCCTTGATTTAGTTAACTGGAATTGTCATCTAGCTAACTAAGCTTGCTGCACCTTTTCCCTTGGCCGAATCATATTTGGATTTAGTTAACTAGAATTGATATCCAGTTGACTAAGGTTTGCTGCATCTTTCTTTCTGGCCAAACTCATCTTAATCTAGCTAACTAGATTTCACATTCAGCTAGCAAAGGTTGCTGGTTTCACTCCTTGGATGGTTGCCTTTATGCTCTAGTTAACTGGATTTTGCATCCAGTCAAATAGGGAATTATCTCTGCATCATTTGGGTGAGCTCTTCTCAAATCGAAGCTAACCGGATTTTATTTTCAACCAGTTGGAGTCTGCCTCTTTGAGAAAATGTCAGGAGTTTTCTTTCCATTTCGGCTGCTGACAGAAATTCAATGCTTTGAAAAATTTCTCCAATGGTTATCTTTACTCCCGTTCTTTTCTTTAATATTGGTTCAGTCTAACGGATAGTTTTGCAGATCAAACACCTTATATAGCCATGACGTCAATGGAAACGATGTGAAAAAGAAAAAGAGGCAAAAAGTAGAAAGCTTTTATTGCATACATCCTTGGTTGTTTAGTAACAAAGGAAGGAAGCTAAGCTTTGAATATGTAAGTGCTTTTAAAGATCATTGATTATTGATCCGTGAATCATCAAAGCTTCGAAGGCATTCCAGATTTCAGCTACCTCAAAGAAGACTTCATTATTGCTAAAGTGCATTCAAAGGAAAAAGCCCATTTGAGGAGTTGACTATGAAATTGTAAAGTATTTATTTTTTATATATGCTCATATTAGGAGCTTTGTGTTCTTAGTATTTTTCTGAACTTATTTGGATCTTGTAAAGGGTTGGGTTTAACCCTTGGTTGTTTGGCCCCCTTGTGCCGTGAAAACAAGTTGCTAGCCGGAAAGGCTAGGGTTGTAATCATTGGTGACACGATTGGAGTGAAATTCGTAAGGAATTCTTGGAGAGTGGACATAGGTGTTGGGTTGGCATTGAACCACTATAAAAATCCTTGTGTCTGTGATTGCTTGAATATTTTCTGCGATCTCTTTGTGTTTACATCACTACACCGCTGCCGATTAAATTTTGATTTGCTGTAAGCATATATCTGTGCAATTGATTTTTAAGAAATCCAATTCATCCCCCTTCTGGGTTGCTACATCTGAGCAACAAAGGTTAAGGTGGAGAGCCGATGAGAGGATTAACAAAGATTGGAGCTTGTAGCACTACAAGATTTTTTAGAATTAGCGATGGCATCGCTAATCCTAAAAATTAAGCAAATTAACAACACAACATCGACACAAAAAAATCCATTAATGCGTCACTAATCTCATCACTAATTACCAACGCCATTAGCTACGCCATTAAGTCATCGCTAAACTTTTTTTAATTAAAAATCAAATAATTAATTTTAATAACATGCTCAAATAATATTAAATTAAAATGAGAGACACATTTACAAACATAATATTTTATTAAAAATTAAAATTAAATATTTAAAAATTAAATATTTATAATACAAACTAGTAGCACATAAATTACAAAAAGAGTAACAGATACGTATAGTACTCATAAAATATAATAAAATCTATAATATCAACGTTGATCAGCAACACGTGCGTATCGTTAGTCCCGCACGGGGGTTAGCAACACCAACGAATGTCGCTAGCACACCGAGCGTGCTAGTGGTGCGCTCGTGTGTCGCTGATCAGTGACGCATGGCTCGTCGCTAGGCCTGCACGGGAGCCAACGACACTAGCAAGTGTCGCTGCCTCCCTGCACACTAGCGATGCGGCTCATTGACGTGCACGTGCATCGCTAACTTGCTCATCAGTGCCAGCGATGTGCGTGCGAGTCACTGAGCATGTCGCTAATAAGCAACACATCAGCGATACTATTTGCATCGCTAATTTTGTTCGTCGCTAATTCTTTACTAATTTATCACTTTTTTTGTCGCTATTTAACGATGTATATTTATGGCGTCGCTAAAACGAAAAATTCTTGTAGTGTAGTGGATATCTTCATAGCACAGATGTGGTAGAAATCTAACTTGATCAATGAACTTGAATTGAATTGATCCAAAAAATATATTTTACTTTTTGTGTTCCAAATCTTAAACGACAAATCCAAACTGGCTCAAAAATTTTAGGATTAGATTGAATTGGATCATAGGTAACTTAAAAGGACTCAAAAATGATATTTACTAGAAAATATATATTCTTGATCACTACTTGTAATTAGTTGTTTGGATATGAGGGTGATATATATTTTAATTATAGATAGTATTACATAATTTTATGAATTAAGAATTAGATTGTTTATATGGTTAATATTTTAATACTTTATATTTTTGATATATATATATATATATATAGTTGATACTAATATGATTTAATAATGATGAAATTAGAAGTATACTTTTTTTAATTAAGTCTTATTAAAGAATTGGCATTAACAGCTTCAAACACCTTTGAGAAGAAGATAAAAGAATAGAATTAAAAATTAAGCAATGAAATGTGTTGTTATAACGAGCATTTTGTATACCAACAAACTTGTTTGTGTACATAAAATTTTAGGATTATTTACACATGAATTCTTTAAAGGTAATTTTTGTATTATAAACTAATTATTTACAAGGAGAACTTATGATGTACAAATTTATCCACATAATCAAATTTGTAATTGCAACAAAATATCCATACACGGAGAGCAGTGGATATAACAACGTAAAGTATGCATGAAACAACGTACTTATACATGTTTATAAAACAAAATTCCCAGCTATCCTATTGCAAAAATGCATCATCCAAAATTCCTTTATTTGGTGGAGTATGTATTACAAGAAAATAGCACTCTACCATTAGTCAAACGTATTAAATGAGAAATTGATTCAATGGAGAACTTTGATTCCATCTAGGCTCTATTCAAGGAAGCCAAATGAGACATTAGGGTCCTTTGATGTCATCCAAGCTGGATCTAAGATTTTGGTCGTGCTTATTTTTTGGGAAAATACTTACATGTTTGTGGGAAAGCGAGGGAGGAAAACCGGAAACTTCACAAAGTTATTGCTAATAAACTCAATGCGGAGATAGGTGCATGAATAATAAACAAAGAAAGGGAATTAGGCTCTTGAAATATGTGGATCTTTTGAAAGGCCATTGTTGTTGATTAATCTTGGAGAAATGGGTGAAAGTGATTTTCGCCCTTAAGTTCTACACTGGAGTTGGGCTTACTCATCCTACATTACTTGTTTCCATTTAGAAAGGATATTTGTATATAAACTGCATTTCACATGATAAATTAGATCATTCACAGAAATTCTTTAAAAATTCTGTCATGTATTTCAAAAGCTCAGTGTCAGTGAGAATCATTTTTTCTTTGATTCAGTCCAATATGGCTACCCTTAGAAATCTGAAAATCAGGACAGTGACTTGTAAGCGCATCCTTAAGGAGCTTCATTCTTATGAGAAAGAGTCTGCAAAAACTGCAGACATGAAGGAGAAAGGTGCTGACCCTTATGATCTTAAGAGCAGGTATCTCTGAAAGCATGCTTTTCATTTTATTTTACTTTTATTATCATAATGTTTTTTCCCATCATGTTCTAGAACCCTAAATTATTAAAGAGTTTGTGGTATCTCTCTTGTTTGTTTTCCAGCCACTTGCATATGATTATGCTGCCAAGCTGAAAGCCATAGGAGAGGTCTCAGGTTTAATCTTTGCTATCAGCAATTAAGAACTGAAAGCATTCATGAATATTGAATACTTAAATGTATATTTGCTGACATTGGAAACGTATATGTTTATTACATCCTTTTCTAACAAAATTCCCCCTTTATGTTCGTGGTTTGAGTATCTTTCTCTATATCAACAAATAATCTGCCCTACAAAAGAATCTGAGAGTGACTTTCATCATATGGTATATTCTTTCACTCTTATCAATTTGTACAGTTTTTCTACTTCTGAGTGTACTTGATGCTGGAACCTGCTTATGATAAATCCATGCTTTAGTTTAAGGAAATGTGTCATGACATATAAGTAGAAATGTAGGTGGATTAGGTGACGTTAGCTGTCTTAAGACTTAATAATATGATTCTGCTGCAATTTTTTCGGTCCAGAACTGTTTTGAAGGTTAACTGAAACACCAAAAAGCCAAGGAGAAAATTCTATGCTTGTTGGATGCCATGTTGTTCATTCATGCTAGAATCATGTTTAACATTCAACAATGAATGCACACACTAATAGGGTTGATGTGGCTGATCCAGCGCCGTTAGAATAAATGGTAACAACAGCTAACGGAGGTCCTTCCCTAACCCCGGAACCTCCTCCTTATCTGACATCAGCGTTGGTTCCGCCAAGCGTCCGCCTAGAGGACACCGTCTCCACGGAGTCATCCAACCCTTAGCTCTGCCGAACATCCGGTAAGACCCCGAGCATCTCAACCCCGAGACCCCCCCCCGGTCTCGGGGTGCACAAGCATCATCTCACCTTCGAGACCCCCTTCGGTCCCGGGGTTAGGTCACTACATCTAAACCCCGAGACCCCCCCTCTGGTCTCGGGGTGCACAAGCATCATCTCACCCCCGAGACCCCCTCCGGTCCCGGGGTGAGGTCACTGCACCCCAAGACCCCCTCCGGTCTCGGGGTGCACAAGCATCATCTCACCCCCGAGACCCCCTCCGATCTCGGGGTGAGGTCACTACATCTCAACCCCGAGACCACCCTCCGGTCTCGGGGTGCACAAGCATTATCTCACCCCCGAGACCCCCTCTGGTCTCGGGGTGAGGTCACTGCATCTCAACCCCAAGACCCCCCCCGGTCTCGGGGTGCACAAGCATCATCTCACCCCCGAGACCCCCTCCTGTCTCGGGGTGAGGTCACTGCATCTTAACCCCAAGACCCCCCCTCCGGTCTCGGGGTGCACAAGCATCATCTCACCCCCGAGACCCCCTTCGATCTCGGGGTGAGGCCACTGCATCTCAACCCCGAGACCCCCCTCCGATCTTGGGGTGCACAAGCATCATCTCACCCCCGAGATCCCCTCCGATCTAGGGGTGAGGTCACTGCATCTCAACCCCGAGACCCCCTCCGGTCTCAGGATGCACAAGCATCATCTCACCCCCGAGACCCCTTCGTCTCGGGGTGAGGCCACTACATCTCAACCCCGAGACCCCCCTCTGGTCTCGAGGTGCACAAGCATCATCTCACCCCCGAGATCCCCTCTGGTCTCGGGGTGAGGTCACTGCAACTCAACCCCGAGACCCCCTTCCGGTCTCGAGGTGCACAAGCATCATCTCACCCCCGAGACCCCCTTCGATCTTAGGTGAGGCCACTGCATCTCAACCCCGAGACCCCCTCTGGTCTCGGGGTGCACAAACGTCATCTTACCCTCGAGACCCCCTTCGGTCTCGGAGGAGCAACGTTTAGTAGTGAACCGGCCTTCGAACCAAATGACAACTTCGGGCCACCTAGCACACCCACGTGACCCGCCATGTGCCCGTGGCTGCTTGCGGCCATACCTCATAACGGCGTATGGTGCATTGCATGTGTCACTGTGCATGACCATGCCCCGTTATGGAGTACGATTCACTACCACTTGCAACTGCGCGGTCATGTCAAGCAACGGCGCGCACCAAATGCAACCATGGCTGCTAGACACCTGTAAAGCCATATTGACAGGTAACGCAGGACACCTCCGGTGCGCACGGTGATGGTACGACAACAATCGTCCGGAATAGAAGGATGGGACATTCGACAGGTATAAAGCATACGCCTACGCTATGAGTAGGATCCTTAAACTCTAGTTTTCTAGTTTTCTTCCTACTAGCTAAAACCCTAACTATTTTATCTCCCTTATGCTGAGCAGTTCTCGTCTGATCCCAAGTGACTAACTTGAGCATCGGAGGGTCCCCACCGGAGCATCGGTCTCCGGGACTTTTCTTGCAGGGGTCCGAGAGAAGGATGTCCGTCTTCCCCGACGCTTGAAGAAGGTGACTTGGCGTCATCAGATTGGCGCGCCAGGAAGGGGGGAATTGAAGAAAAGTATAGCCTCGAACCTATTATTGACTTCTTCCTCCTCAAGCTCTTAAACAATGGTGACGACTCGTGCACGAGGGGCCACCGTCAGTCACACTGGGGGCAGCGTCAAAGGGCTGATCAGCCCGCAGCTGGCCCCTCAGCCCCTCCAACCGACACACCTGCACCAGCACCGGTACAACAGTTTTAGGAAGATCGGTTTGCTGCTCTTGTCGCGCAAGTTCAATCTTGGCCACAATGGTCCAAGGCCTGCAACATCAGGCGGTGATTGCACGGCAACCAGAACCCCTCCCGTCGGTGCCAGGAGTCCCTCAGCCCAGTCAGCACTCAATTCGGAGGAGGTCTCCTGCCGAGAAGCCTACCCTCACCGCACTTCACCTAAGCCTCACCGCCGCGAGGCCTCAAAGCGGCCCCGCTCATCCTCTCGCCATGTCAGCGTTCCCCAAGCGACGGCGTGAGAAGGAGGCGGAGCATCCCCGTCGGCCTCCCCATCGCCTCTCCTCTTCCTCAGACTCTTCGAGGAGGGGTCCTTTGATGGCGGGGTAGCCCGCCGGCGGAGCAAAGACTTGATGAGTACAACCAGCGGTTGGAAGAGCTCAGCCATCGGATTACCAACCCTCTAGAGATGGACTATGACAGCCGCCCACCACTGTCTCGCCGCATCATGGAGGAGCCTATCTCCACTCGGTTTCGTCTCCCTCAGCTGGACCCTTATGACGGGACCATGGACCCCCTGGACCACCTGGAGAGTTACAAGGTTCTTATGCAAGTCCAGGGGGCAACCGATTCGCTCATGTGCATCGCTTTCCCAGCCACCTTGAAGAAAGCTGCCCGAGCCTGGTATTCCCGCCTGCCGCCACGAGTATCGATTCCTTCCGTCAGCTGGAGAGGGCCTTCCTGGCCCACTTTGATGCCTGCAAGAAGATTCCAAGGGTAGCCGATAGCCTCTTCTCCATCCAGCAAAAGGGTGGCGAGTCCCTTCGGGACTACGTTGCATGTTCAAGGAGGCTGCCCTGGAAGTTTACAATCTTGAAGACTCAGTGGCCACTTTGGCCTTGAAGCGAGGGCTTTGCCCATCTCGCTTCGCGTACTCCCTTGACAAGAAGCCACCCGGCTCCTACGCCGAGCTCTTGACCCGGGCCCAGAAATACATTCGGGCTGACGAGGCCGACTCCTCCCGACACGAGGCTAGTGGGAGCATCTCCAAGAAACGGCCCGACCGGAACCTGTCGAAGCTCGCCCCAGAAGACCTGAGCCTCCTCACCGCCAGACAACCGTCCCCGAGCCCCTGCACCAAGAGATGGACCCTACACCCCCCTGCTCGCCCCGATATCGCAGATCCTGCTCGAGATTGAAGGGGAGCCTTATCTTCAGCGCCCTCCTCCAATAAACCCGAAGATCCCCCGCAACAAGAACCTCTACTGTCGTTATCACCGGGATCACGCCACGACACTGACGACTGTCACCAGCTGAAGAAGGCTATAGAAGACCTTATCCAATGAGGCCACCTGGGAAAGTTTGTCCAGAGGAAACCCGGGAGCTCCTGGCCGTCAGCCCCCGCGCCGATGATCGACAATGCTCCAACTGAGAAGACGGTGGCAATGATTTCCTGGGGGCAGGTGGACCGCCCAAGAGGCCAAGAGAGGAGGGGGAGTTAGACTCTGTAATTCCTTTTTCTAAAAGGGACTTAGAGGGGGTAGTTAATGAAAATAATGATAGTGTCATCGTGTCCATGACGATAGCCAAACACCCTGTAAAAAGAATTTTGGTCGATAGCGGGAGCTCGGTGAACGTTTTGAATTACGATGCTTTTGTTCGCATGAGTTTATCATCTGACCTGCTCCGACCTGTCCACACCCTTGATGGGGTTCACAGGAGACTCCGTGCAAGTTGAGGGGGAGATCACCCTTCCTGTTACGGCTGGCACGGCCCCGTGCCAAAGCATGGTCCTCATGAGCTTCCTAGTGGTCCGGGTGCCCCTTGCCTACAACGCTATCCTCGGAAGGCCCGGACTCAACCTCTTGGACGCCGTCATCTCTACTAAGAGGCTCCTTGTGAGGTTTCCCACCAGAGGAGGGGTCGGGGAGATGTGGGGGGAGCAGAACCCGCCCCCACTTTGCTACCACAGGAGGTGATGCCTGCGCCCGCGCCAGAGGTGTTGGACCCCGGGACCTGGAGAGGAGAGGAGAACCGGCTGAGCGTCTACTGGCCTTCCCTCTCGGGGAGGACCCGGCAAGAACGATCCGCATCGGAGCTTCGCTCCCGGAGGAGGCCCGCGATCGGCTCCTCGCTTTCCTACGAGCCAACGATGACATCTTCGCCTGGTCGGCATCGGACATGCCGGGCATCCCTGAGGAGGTGATCACCCACCGGCTCAACATCAAGCCTGAGTGCCGACCCATTCGACAAAAGAAGAGAAGTTTTGCCTCAGATAGACAGAAAGGCTGTGGACGAAGAGGTGCGAAAGCTCTTGGCGGCCGGTCATATCCGTGAAGTGCACTACCCGACTGGCTGGCGAATGTCGTGATGGTGCGTAAGGCCAGTGGGAGCTGGAGGATGTGCGTGGACTTCACCGATCTCAACAAGGCGTGCCCCAAGGATAGCTTCCGCTGCCCCGGATCGATCAGCTAGTGGATGCTACGTCCGGGCACGAGGCCCTTAGCTTCATGGATGCATTTTCGGGGTACAACCAAATAAGGATGGACCCAGCTGATGAAGAGGCCACTTCCTTTGTCACCGAAAAAGGAATTTACTGCTACAAAGTGATGCCGTTTGGGCTGAAGAATGCCGGGGCAACTTATCAGAGGTTGATGAATAAGGTCTTTGAGGGCCAGATTGGGCGCAACATGGAGGTGTATGTGGATGATATGTTGACCAAGAGCGCCCATGTGGCCGACCACATCGTTGATCTTGCGGAAACCTTCAGCAACCTGCGCCAATATCGGATGAGGCTGAACCCCCACAAGTGTGCCTTCGGGGTTGCAGGGCAAGTTCTTGGGCTTCATGGTGACTCAGCGCGGGATCGAAGCCAATCCTGACAAGATCCGGGCCATCCTGGATATGAGGCCCCCGCTAACAAAAAGAGGTGCAGCGCTTGACCGGGAGGGTGGCAGCCCTGAGTCGCTTCATGTCAAGATCAGCGGAGAGATGCCTGCCCTTCTTCAAGGTGCTGCGCAAGGTCAACGGCTTCGAATGGACAAAGGAGTGCCAGGACCTTCGAGGAGTTGAAGCAATTTCTATCCACTCCCCCATTACTGTCTAAGCCAAGGAGCGGGGAGGAGCTTCTTCTGTATCTGGCAGCCTCCCCCGAGGCCGTCAGCTCTGTGCTCGTACGTATGGATGCTGATGGAATGCAGAGGCCAGTCTATTACACCAGTAAGGTGCTTCATGATGCCGAGACCAGATACACCAGAACTGAGAAGATCATCTTTGCCTTGGTGGTCTCCGCACAGCGCTTCCGACCCTATTTCCAAGCTCACCCCATCGTGGTGCTCACGGACCAACCTCTCCGAACTATTCTATTCGTCCTGACACCTCGGGACGGTTAGCCAAGTGGGCCGTTAAGCTGAGCGAGTTTGATTTATCCATCGGCCAAGGTCTGCCATGAAGTCCCAAGTATTAGCTGATTTTTTGGTCGAGTGTACCTGGACTGAGGAGGGCCATGAAGAGTCGCATCCGGAGGTGCGCATGGAGCCACCCCCGGCGGGGGAGAAGGAGAAGAGTGGATCCTACATGTGGATGGGGCAGCTAACTCTCAAGGAAGCGGAGCTGGACTTATCCTCGCAAGCCCCGAGGGGGAGGTAGTAGAGTATGCCCTCCGGTTCCTGTTCTCAGCTACCAATAACCAGGCGGAGTATGAAGCCCTGCTGGCGGGGATGAAACTGGCCAAGGAGCTTGGAGCGGAGCGTCTGAGAGCCTTCACAGATTCCCAGCTTGTCTCCGGGCAGGTTGCTGGAGAGTATGAGGCCAGAGACCCAACCATGTCACGCTACTTAAGCGAGGTGCGGTCCCAGGCCTCTCGGTTCTCCTACTTTCATGTCAGCTACATTCCCGGGCGGAGAATGCTAGGGCTGATGCATTGTCCCGACTGGCCACCTCGGCCGACGGGACCTGGGAAGAACGTATGTGGAGCACCTGCAGGCCCCAAGCATTGAAGTGGCGGAAGAAGCATTGCCAGTTGAGCAGGGGCCCTCTTGGATGGACGTCTATGTACGATATTTGACCGATGGCACTCTCCCTGAAGACCCCGCAGAAGCTAGATTACTCAAGCGGCGGGCTCCAAGGTTCCTGATAATGGACGGGAGGCTCTATCGAAGGTCATTTTCATACCCGGTCCTCAAGTGCGTAGGGCCAGCTGAAGCAGATTACATCTTGCGGGAGATCCATGAAGGCATTGTGGAAGTCATCTGGGGGCAGAGCCCTAGCCTACAAGGCCCTACGACAGGGATATTACTGGCTCACCATGAAGGAAGACGCGGCCGAGCTTGTCAAGAAATGTGATAGCTGCCAGCGCCACACCAATATTCAGCGACAGCCGGCATCTCAGCTGACCCATTTGGTGGCACCTTGGCCATTCGCTCAGTGGGGTATGGATATCTTGGGACCATTCCCTCCGGCCTCCGGACAGCGCAAGTTCCTCCTGGTGGCCGTTGATCACTTCACCAAGTGGATTGAAGCCGAAGCCCTTGCTAAAATTACTGAAAACAAGGTGAGATCCTTCTTTTGGAAGTCCATCATATGCCGGTTCGGGCTACCCCATACCTTAGTCACCGACAATGGTCGGCAGTTTGATAATGCGCCTTTCCGGGAGTTCTGCCGAACTTGGCATCCACCAGAGGTTCACTTCCGTCGGACACCCCAGACTAATGGCGCGGCCGAAGTGACCAATCGCATCATTCTCCAAGGATTGAGAACCCGGCTGGATGATTGCAAGGGGCGATGGGTGGAGGAGTTTCACAATGTGCTGTGGGCCTACCATACAACGCCACGAGCCCCCACGGAGAGACTCCGTTCAGCCTGGTTTTCGGGTCGAAGCTGTTATCCCAGTGGAGATAGGCTCCCGAGTCCTCGGGTGGAGTCGTATGATGAGAAAGATAACTCGGACCGGCTGTGGGCCAACCTTGACCTGGTGGAGGAGGTGCGGGACCGATCGCGGTTGCGGATGGCGGTCTATCGACAACGAGCTGCCAGATACTACAACACCCGTACGTCCCAAGACTTTCTTGCCGGGAGACCTGGTCCTCCGACGGGCTGAAGTCTCAAAGCCGACGGAGGGGGGCAAGCTAGCCCCGAATTGGGAAGGACCCTATCGGATCGCCGAGACACTCCGTCACGGAGCTTACAAGATTGAAGAGCTTGATGGGAAGCCACTTCCTCGGACATGGAATGCAGACAACCTTCGTCGGTATTATCAGTAGTGCATCTCTCCTTTCACATTAAATACGTGCCTGTATTCTTTTGGGCCTTCGCCCCTCATTCCATATTAACGAATTTCAATTTTAGCTCCTGAGTTCTTTCACCTAAAGCCCCGGACCAGCCAGGCACAAAGCCGACGCCCGTCGGCACCTAAAGCCCTGGGCCAGCCAGGCATAAAGCCTGACACCCGTCGGCACTAAAGCCCAGGACCCATAAAGTCCGACCCCATCGCACCTAAAGCCCCGGACCAGCCAGGCATAAAGCCCGACCCCCGGCACTAAGCCCTGGGCCATCCAGCATAAAGCCCGACCCCCGTCGGCACCTAAAGCCCTGGGCCAGCCAGGCATAAAGCCCGACCCCCATCGGCACCTAAAGCCCTGGACCAGCCAGGCATAAAGCCCGACACCAGTCGGCACCTAAAGCCCTGGGCCAGCCAGCATAAAGCCCGACACCCGTCGGCACCTAAAGCCCTGGACCAGCCAGGCATAAAGCCGACACCCATCGGCACCTAAAGCCCTGGACAGCCAGGCATAAAGCCCAACACCCGTCGGCACCTAAAGCCCTGGGCAGCCAGCATAAAGCCGACACCCGTCGGCACCTAAAGCCCTGGACCAGCCAGGCATAAAGCCCAACACCGTCGGCACTAAAGCCCTGGGCCAGCCAGGCATAAAGCCGACCCCCATCGGCACCTAAAGCCCTGGCCAGCCAGGCAAAAGCCGACACCCGTCGGCACCTAAAGCCCTGGGCCAGCCAGGCATAAAGCCCGACACCCATCGGCACCTAAAGCCCTGGACCAGCCAGGCATAAAGCCCGACACCCATCGGCACTAAAGCCCTAGGCCAACCAGGCATAAAGCCCGACCCCATCGGCACCTAAAGCCCTGGACCAGCCAGGCATAAAGCCCGACCCCTGTCGGCACCTAAAGCCCTGGCCAGCCAGGCATAAAGCCCGACCCCGTCGGCACCTAAAGCCCTGGACCAGCCAGGCATAAAGCCGACCCCCGTCGGCACCTAAAGCCTGGGCAGCCAGGCATAAAGCCCGACACCCATTGGCACCTAAAGCCCTGGCCAGCCAGGCATAAAGCTCGACACCCATCGGCACCTAAAGCCCTAGACCAGCCAGGCATAAAGCCCGACACCCGTCGGCACCTAAAGCCCTGGGCCAGCAGGCATAAAGCCCGACACCCGTCGGCACCTAAAGCCTGGGCAGCCAGGCATAAAGCCCCACACCCATCGGCACCTAAAGCCCTGACCAGCCAGGCATAAAGCCCGACACCCGTCGGCACCTAAAGCCCTGGCAGCAGGCATAAAGCCGACACCCATCGGCACCTAAAGCCCTGGCCAGCCAGCATAAAGCCCGACCCCCGTCGGCACCTAAAGCCCTGGGCAGCCAGGCATAAAGCCCAACACCCGTCGGCACCTAAAGCCTGGCCAGCCAGGGATAAAGCCGACACCCGTCGGCACCTAAAGCCTGGACCAGCCAGGCATAAAGCCCGACCCGTCGGCACTAAAGCCCTGACCAGCCAGGCATAAAGCCCACCCCCATCGGCACCTAAAGCCCTGGACCAGCCAGCATAAAGCCGACCCCTGTCGGCACCTAAAGCCCTGGACCAGCCAGGCATAAAGCCGACACCCGTCGGCACCTAAAGCCCTGGGCCAGCTAGGCATAAAGCCCGACCCCCGTTGGCACTAAGCCCTGGCCAGCCAGGCATAAAGCCCGACCCCATCGGCACCTAAAGCCCTGGGCAGCCAGGCATAAAGCCCGACCCCGTCGGCACCTAAAGCCCTGGACTAGCCAGGCATAAAGCCCGACACCAGTCGCACCTAAAGCCCTGGCCAGCCAGGCATAAAACCCGACACCCGTCGGCACCTAAAGCCCGACCAGCCAGGCATAAAGCCGACACCCATCGGCACCTAAAGCCCTCTAGACAGCCAGGCATAAAGCCCGACACCCGTCGGCACCTAAAGCCCTGGACCAGCCAGGCATAAAGCCCGACCCCCGTCGGCACCTAAAGCCCTGGACCAGCCAGGCATAAAGCCCGACACCAGTCGCACCTAAAGCCCTGGCCAGCAAGCATAAAGCCCGACACCCGTCGGCACCTAAAGCCCTAGACAGCCAGGCATAAAGCCGACACCCGTCGGCACCTAAAGCCCTGGACAGCCAGGCGTAAAGCCCACACCCGTCGGCACCTAAAGCCCTGGGCCAGCCAGGCATAAAGCCGACACCCGTCGGCACCTAAAACCCTGGACCAGCCAGGCATAAAGCCCACAGGCACTAAAGCCCTGGGCTAGCCAGGCATAAAGCCGACCCCATCGGCACCTAAAGCCCTGGGCCAGCCAGGCAAAAAGCCGACACCCATCGGCACCTAAAGCCCTGGGCCAGCCAGGCATAAAGCCCGACACCCATCGGGCCTAAAGCCCTGGACCAGCCAGGCATAAAGCCCGACACCCATCGGCACCTAAAGCCCTGGCCAGCCAGGCATAAAGCCCGACCCCCATCGGCACCTAAAGCCCTGGACCAGCCAGGCATAAAGCCCGACCCCATCGGCACCTAAAGCCCTGGCCCAGCCAGGCATAAAGCCCGACCCCGTCGGCACCTAAAGCCCTGGACCAGCCAGGCATAAAGCCGACCCCGTCGGCACCTAAAGCCCTGGGCAGCCAGGCATAAAGCCCGACACCCATTGGCACCTAAAGCCCTGGCCAGCCAGGCATAAAGCCGACACCCATCGGCACCTAAAGCCCTAGACCAGCCAGGCATAAAGCCCGACACCCGTCGGCACCTAAAGCCCTGGCCAGCCAGGCATAAAGCCCACACCCGTCGGCACCTAAAGCCTTGGCAGCCAGGCATAAAGCCCACACCCATCGGCACCTAAAGCCCTGGACCAGCCAGGCATAAAGCCCGACACCCGTCGGCACCTAAAGCCCTGGGCAGCAGGCATAAAGCCCGATACCCATCGGCACCTAAAGCCCTGGCCAGCCAGGCATAAAGCCCGACCCCATCGGCACCTAAAGCCCTGGGCCAGCCAGGCATAAAGCCCAACACCCATCGGCACCTAAAGCCCTGGGCCAGCCAGGCATAAAGCCGACACCCGTCGGCACCTAAAGCCTGGACCAGCAGGCATAAAGCCCGACACCCGTCGGCACTAAAGCCCTGGCCAGCCAGGCATAAAGCCCACCCCATCGGCACCTAAAGCCTAGACGCCAGCATAAACACTAAAGCCCTGGACCAGCCAGGCATAAAGCCGACACCCATCGGCACCTAAAGCCCTGGACCAGCAGGCATAAAGCCCGACCCCGTTGGCACTAAGCCCTGGGCCAGGCATAAAGCCCGACCCCCCTCGGCACCTAAAGCCCTGGGCCAGCCAGGCATAAAGCCCGACCCCGTCGGCACCTAAAGCCCTGGACCAGCCAGGCATAAAGCCCGACACCGTCGGCACCTAAAGCCCTGGGCCAGCCAGGCATAAAGCCCGACACCCGCACCTAAAGCCCTGGACCAGCCAGGCATAAAGCCGACACCCGTCGGCACCTAAAGCCCTGGACAGCCAGGCATAAAGCCCGACACCCGTCGGCACCTAAAGCCCTGGACAGCCAGGCATAAAGCCCGACACCCGTCGGCACCTAAAGCCCTGGCCAGCCAGCCTAAAGCCCGACACCCGTTGGCACCTAAAACCCTGGACCAGCCAGGCATAAAGCCCAACACCCGTCGGCACTAAAGCCCTGGCCAGCCAGGCATAAAGCCCGACCCCCATCGGCACCTAAAGCCCTGGGCCAGCCAGGCAAAAAGCCGACACCCGTCGGCACCTAAAGCCCTGGGCCAGCCAGGCATAAAGCCCGACACCGTCGGGCCTAAAGCCCTTGGACCAGCCAGGCATAAAGCCCGACACCCATCGGCACTAAAGCCCTGGGCCAACCAGGCATAAAGCCCGACCCCCATCGGCACCTAAAGCCCTGGACCAGCCAGGCATAAAGCCCGACCCGTCGGCACCTAAAGCCCTGGACCAGCCAGGCATAAAGCCCGACCCCGTCGCACCTAAAGCCCTGGCCAGCCAGGCATAAAGCCGACACCCATCGGCACCTAAAGCCCTAGACAGCCAGGCATAAAGCCCGACACCCATCGGCACCTAAAGCCCTGGGCCAGCCAGGAATAAAGCCGACACCCATCGCACCTAAAGCCCAGCCAGGCATAAAACCCCACACCCATCGGCACCTAAAGCCCTGACCAGCCAGGCATAAAGCCGACACCCATCGGCACCTAAAGCCCTGGGCAGCCAGGCATAAACCGACACCCGTCGGCACCTAAAGCCCTGGGCCAGCCAGGCATAAAGCCCGACCCCCATCGGCACCTAAAGCCCTGGGCCAGCCAGGCATAAAGCCCAACACCCGTTGGCACCTAAAGCCCTGGCCAGCCTAAAACACCCGGCACCTAAAGCCTGGACCAGCCAGGCATAAAGCCCGACACCCGTCGGCACCTAAAGCCCTGGGCAGCCAGGCATAAAACCGACACCCGTCGGCACCTAAAGCCCTGGACACCAGGCATAAAGCCCGACCCCCATCGGCACCTAAAGCCCTGGACCAGCCAGGCATAAAGCCCGACCCGTCGGCACCTAAAGCCCTGGCCAGCCAGGCATAAAGCCCGACCCCATCGGCACCTAAAGCCCTGGACCAGCCAGGCATAAAGCCTGACCCCATCGGCATAAAAGGCATAAAGCCCGACACCGTCGGCACCTAAAGCCCTGGACCAGCCAGGCATAAAGCCGACACCCGTCGGCACCTAAAGCCCTGGACCAGCCAGGCATAAAGCCCCACACCCGTCGGCACCTAAAGCCCTGGGCCAACCAGCATAAAGCTGGCACCTAAACCCTGGACAGCCAGGCATAAAGCCCAACACCCGTCGGCACCTAAAGCCCTGGGCCAGCCAGGCATAAAGCCGACCCCATCGGCACCTAAAGCCCTGGGCCAGCCAGGCAAAGCCCGACCCGTCGGCACCTAAAGCCCTGGACCAGCCAGGCATAAAGCCCGACACCGTCGGCACCTAAAGCCCTGGGCCAGCCAGGCATAAAGCCCGACACCCATCGGCACCTAAAGCCCCAGACCAGCCAGGCATAAAGCCGACCCCATCGGCACCTAAAGCCCTGGCCAGCCAGGCATAAAGCCCGACCCCCATCGGCACCTAAAGCCCTGGGCCAGCCAGGCATAAAGCCCGACCCCGTCGGCACCTAAAGCCCTGGACCAGCCAGGCATAAAGCCCGACACCGTCGGCACCTAAAGCCTGGGCCAGCCAGGCATAAAGCCCGACACCCGTTGGCACCTAAAGCCCTGGACCAGCCAGGCATAAAGCCGACCCCATCGGCACCTAAAGCCCTGGCCAGCCAGGCATAAAGCCCGACACCCGTCGGCACCTAAAGCCCTGGACCAGCCAGCATAAAGCCCGACACCCATCGGCACCTAAAGCCCTGGGCCAGCCAGGCATAAAACCCGACACCCATCGGCACCTAAAGCCCTGGCAGCCAGGCATAAAGCCCGCACCGGCACCTAAAGCCCTGGACCAGCCAGGCATAAAGCCCAACACCCGTCGGCACCTAAAGCCCTGGCCAGCCAGGCATAAAGCCCGACACCCATCGGCACCTAAAGCCCTGGGCCAGCCAGGCATAAAGCCGACCCCCGTCAGCACCTAAAGCCCTGGGCCAGCAGGCATAAAGCCCGACACCCATCGGCACCTAAAGCCCTGGGCCAGCCAGGCATAAAGCCCACCCGTCGGCACTAAAGCCCTGGACCAGCCAGGCATAAAGCCCGACCCGTCGGCACCTAAAGCCCTGGGCCAGCCAGGCATAAAGCCCGACCCCCATCGGCACCTAAAGCCCTGGACCAGCCAGGCATAAAGCCCGACACCCGTCGGCACCTAAAGCCCTGGACCAGCCAGGCATAAAGCCCGACCCGTCGGCACCTAAAGCCCTGGACCAGCCAGGCATAAAGCCCGACCCCCGTCGGCACCTAAAGCCCTGGACCAGCCAGGCATAAAGCCCGACCCCGTCGGCACCTAAAGCCCTGGCCAGCCAGGCATAAAGCCCGACACCGTCGGCACCTAAAGCCCTGGACCAGCCAGGCATAAAGCCGACACCCGTCGGCACCTAAAGCCCTGGACCAGCCAGGCATAAAGCCCGACACCCGTCGGCACCTAAAGCCCTGGACCAGCCAGGCATAAAGCCCGACACCCGTCGCACCTAAAGCCCTGGCCAGCCAGCATAAAGCCCGACACCCGTCGGCACCTAAAACCCTGGACCAGCCAGGCATAAAGCCCAACACCCATCGCACTAAAGCCCTGGCCAGCCAGGCATAAAGCCGACCCCCATCGGCACCTAAAGCCCTGGGCCAGCCAGGCAAAAGCCCGACACCCGTCGGCACCTAAAGCCCTGGGCCAGCCAGGCATAAAGCCCGACACCCGTCGGCACCTAAAGCCCTGGACCAGCCAGGCATAAAGCCCGACACCCATCGGCACTAAAGCCCTGGCCAGCCAGGCATAAAGCCCGACCCCCATCGGCACCTAAAGCCCTGGACCAGCCAGGCATAAAGCCGACCCGTCGGCACCTAAAGCCCTGGACCAGCCAGGCATAAAGCCCGACCCCGTCGGCACCTAAAGCCCTGGACCAGCCAGGCATAAAGCCGACCCCGTCGGCACCTAAAGCC
>UESW01004801.1:538259-563951 GCA_900491605.1 Calamus simplicifolius | reverse complement strand
GATGACAGAGAACGACAAAGGCACTAATGACCCGATAGGAATTTGGGACCAGCTGGGAAGGAGTCAAGGAATAGTATTCAAGAAGATTGACGAAAAAGGGAGGGAAGGGTGGGTGGAGGCCCGCCTTCAAGCAAATCTCGTAAATGGCCACTCGGCCGGGTTGGGAGGAGATGACTCTATCATCGGGAGTCGGCAGGAAAAGCCCAACATCCCGGGGAATCTGATAACGGGTCCGGATTTTCACCAAATCCTGGCCTATTACCGTGGAGGCGGTCCCCCCCCCGGGGACTCCACCCTCGAGGAGGTGCCGGCCTCTGACCGGTGGCTCCTCGATGGAACCCTACCAGTGACCCGCCGCTGGGCCAGAGGGACGCGGTCCTCCGAATCGATGGACCACTCAAGTGAAGGAGAGGGGGAAGGAACAGGAGAGGCGCAGTGCCTCTCAGAGGGAGAACGATTCTCCGAATCGTCCTCCGAGGTCCGAGACGGGGAACTTATGGATAAAAGAAGGAATGGAGGAGTCTAGAAGAGACAAAACTGAAGGAAGGAAAGCTAAGCGCAGGTTCTCGGGTTGTAGGGGAGACCAAGACGCAAAGGCTCAGAGAAAGACGACGATGGCAGCAGTGGTGTGGCCAGATTCAACCCCCCGTTCGAGTTTTATTTGGTTTCAAATTGTTCCGCCATGTCTCATCAGCCACATGGATCCCCACCATAGGCTGGCTCACCTCGATGGTTGCTCAACGCGTGATACGATACGCCTCTGGCCAATGATGGGACTTTATTGACGTCGCCGTTGTGAGAGGTAATGATGATGCGGCTTTCCACACGGACTTCGAAGAGTTAATCTCGCCTTGAGGACGATCGTGGCGGGCTGAGTGGACGGAAGCGGCCGCCTTTTCACATTCCCCATGCCGTCCGCATAGAGATGCGGACGGAGATCAGCCACGTGGGAGGTAGCACCCCTTTCGCCTTGCCAGTGGGGCCCGCTTCGCCTCAGGGGTGAGGGGGCACCTGATGTGGCTGATCCAGCGCCGTTAAAATAAATGGTAACAACAGCTAACGGAGGTCCTCCCCTAACCCGGAACCTCCTCCTTATCCGACATCAGTGTTGGTTTCGCCAAGCATTCGCTTGAAGGACTCTGTCTCCACGGGATCATTCAACCCTTAGCTCTGCCGAATATCTCAACGAGATTCGGTAAGACCCAACCCCGAGACCCCCTCCGATTTCGGGGTGAGGTCACTGCATCTCAACCCACATCATCTCACCCCCGAGATCCCCTCCGGTCTCGGGATGAGGTCATTGCATCTCAACCCCGAGACCCCCCTCCGGTCTCAGGGTGCACAAGCATCATCTCACCCCGAGACCCCTCCGGTCTTGGGGTGAGGTCATTGCATCTCAACCCTGAGATCTCCCCCTCCGGTCTCGGGGTGCACAAGCATCATCTCACCCCCGAGACCCCCTCCGGTCTCGGGGTAAGGTCACTGCATCTCACCCCCGAGACCCCCTCCGGTCTCAGGGTGCACAAGCATCATCTCACCCTCGAGACCCCCTTCGGTCTCGGGTGAGGTCACTGCATCTCAACCCCGAGACCCCCCTCCGGTCTCGGGGTGCATCTCACCCCCGAGCGTCTCGGGGTGAGGTCACTGCATCTCAACCCCGAGACCCCCCTCCGGTCTCGGGGTGCACAAGCATCATCTCAACCCCGAGACCCCCCTCCGATCTCGGGGCGCACAAGCATCATCTCACCCCTGAGACCCCCTCCGGTCTCGGGGTGAGGTCACTGCATCTCAACCCCGAGACCCCCTCTGGTCTCGGTGTGCACAACATCATCTCACCCCTGAGACCCCCCCGGTCTCAGGGTGTGGGAGCAACGTTCGGTACGTGAACCGGCCTTCGAACCAAACGATAACTTTGGGCCACCTGGTGCGCCCACGTGGCCCGCCGTGTGCCCATGGCTGCTAGCGATCATACCTCATAACGGCGTATGGTGCATTGCGTGTGTCACTGTGCATGATCATGTCCCGTTACGGAGTACAATTCACTATCACATGCAACTGTGCGCGGTCATGTCAAGCAACGGCGCGCACCAAATGCGATCGTAGCTGCCAGACACCTGTGAAGCCATACTGACAGGTAACGTAGGACGCCTTCGGTACGCACAGTGGCGGTATGACCCGTCAATGTCGAGCCTCACCTTTTTGTCCGTTATCACACGAGGCTCCCCGAAATCAGCAATCTTCCGGGACGGAAATGTAGGTCTCTGAGCAGGTATAAAAGACCAACCTCTCACTGTAAGTGGGTCTCTCGAAAAACTGAGTTTCCCTAGTCTTCTTTTTCTTAGTAAAACCCTAACTCCATAGTCTCTTCGGCTAGCGAGTTCTAGTCTGTCCCAAGTGACTAACTTGAGCGTCGGAGGGTCCCCTACCGGAGCATCCGGTCTCCGGGGACTTTTCTTGCAGGAAGTCCGGCGAGGAGGACGTCCGTTTTCCCCGGCGCTTGAAGAATGTGACTTGGCGTCAACAGGTTGGATGGTTAGGAAAAGGGTTGGATGGTTGTAGTTATGGATTTGCTAACACCATCTAAGAATTATAATTAGATAATGTTTATTTTTTAAATATCTCTTATAATAAGTTATTAGAGATCTCTAAGTTCTTGTAATATATAGTCGCTGTAGTTCTTATAATATATATTTATTTTTGAAAGGGCTCATTGTGCTTTACATATTAACATCAGGTTTCTAAAAATGGTCATTTATCATTTGTTTGCTGTGTACTGTAATGGTTGTTATATGACTAGAATAATGGCCATTATCTGTTGATTGTATTTTTAGTAAATAGAATATTTTTTAGAAACTTTTTTTGATAGATCTGGATACCTGTTATTAATCAAGGATAATGGCTAAATTTTGTGCCAAGTTTTAATCTAAAAGATTTTGTACCATATGAGAAAAATAGTATAATTTATTGGGGATTTGAACAATGCCTTATTTTTTTTATCATTGTTCATTAGTTTTGGATATGGCATTGTTTTAGTGGCTGTTATTATAGCCATTATTCTAATACTGAATGATTCTAAATCAAGTAGATAATGAAAAATAATGACTGTTATAACTGTTATATCACTAGTGGTTGTGGTGGGATCCAATATAATGGAATATTGCAAAATTGAGATCTTGGTGCAAAACTACTAACACAGAGACAATTAAAACATAAGACTGTAAAAAGGAAAGTAACAGAAGAAGAAATGTTAATCAATATTAGTGAACTAGGCATAACTTATGAGAGGAAGTAGCTCCTAGAGATACTATCGAAATGCAACGAAAAATAAAAAAATAAAAGCAAAATAAGCAAAGAAAAATGATATTCTACTCACTGGGCGGTAAATCGCATCACCTTGATAACTGTGATAAAAATGTGGCCCTGCTCTCAACCCAACGTGAAGATACAATGTGAGAAGAAAGGTAGTGAGCGGTTGAGTGGTGAGCTGGTAGGTTGGTCCCAAGTAAGCATTGTTGCCATTGGCCCTAATAAGGGCCCTACCATTTATCAATATCATCCACTGGTCAGCAGAAGCAAGAACTGAAGCCCTATGACCAGCAGCTTTTATGTAGGGTATTGGATAGAGTTACTTCTACTCTTTGTTATAGGATGTAACTATTATAGTTTTATGCTGGTTGTCGACTTATGCAACCCTCCTAGTTTTTTTTTTGGACTCGAGACCGCCATGTACAAGACTTTATACCTAGGCAGAGTTAATAATTACTTGTACTCTTTAATTTCTATTTACATTGATTAACTTCTACTCCATAAAAATTGTCAATTTTAGTACATTAGGAATACTTAAGATGAAATTAATCTATTGAAAATTTATCTTTGCGATGTGTCATTCTAATATGTTTCGCTATTGCCAAGCAGAAGAAGCAGGAGGACAGTGTCAAAGCAGATGGGAGCATGAAAACCTTAGAAGATGAACTGATGTGCACCGTTTGCTTGGAGCAAGTTAATACGGGAGAACTGATAAGAAGCTTACCATGCTTGCATCAGGTGATTGCTTTAGATCGCTTGCCAGATTTTTTTTATGGCATTTCAAGTATTGATGCTCTCTCTCTCTCTCTCTCTCTCTCTCTCTCTCTCTGAATTTAGAACTCTCATGAACCTGTGTAAATTCAAAATTGTGTCAATCCTGGACCTGCAAAGAGATCTATACTTTGTCTAAATCTAAAGCTATGCTGCTTAATTTTTTTAGTGCTGCGTGTGATCTTCCTGATCTCTTTGATCTAAACCTTAATTCTCTCTTTATGGTATTTCATCCATGAATTCAAGCTTTAATGAAGCTGTTTTAGTAGTGAAAGCAATTGTCAGCTTACTTTCTACTGCCAGAATATCTTTTACTAGGCTGCTTAGATGATTGAAGTTGAAATTTTCTTTCTGGAAGTTTCATCTTGAGTGAAATAGCAGAATAATAATTTCTGCATTGTCTGATTTTGTTCATGGTTTATTGTCAAATTGACCATCTACTAAAGCGCTATACTTTTTGTTGCAGTTTCATGTGAACTGCATCGATCCATGGTTGCGCCAGCAAGGTACATGCCCTGTCTGTAAACATAGGGTAAGCTCTGGGTGGCATGAAAGTGGTGATGGTGAAATGGATGCGTCCGATATGGTTTAGCATGTGAATACACCCTTTGTACCTATATTGCAGCACGGACATTTAGGAAATACGGACCTAAGAATTAGGTATGGATACACCCTTATATGAACCCATGCATGGTGCAACTAAAAGTAGCTCTGGGTTTAGTCAGTCTACATTTGACCTAAATTTAGTTAGGGTTATGCTGTCTCAACTTTATACTGTATTAACATCAACTGTATGAGTATCAGGTCATTTAGAAAATTATTGTTGAAATATTGCGCTTGCACTGTGATGGATCGATGCTGATGTTGGCGGAATTGGGCTGTTTTTAGTTCTACCTTTCTACCAGCTTTTAATTTATCTGATCAAGTCCCAGCTTGGATTAAGAAATGTGATTTTATCCAGTGTTAGCTGCCGTTTTTCAGTTCCGTGGCAGCATGCAAAACAATGTGCCAATGTCATGATCTTCGCTGCCGTAGGACATTATGAGGTGTGCTTTATCCGTGTGGCAGTTGTACATGTTCATGGCCTTCAATTTTAGCCGAAGAGAAGCCACAGCTGCAAAGAGAAGGCCGATTTTAGCCCAAATCTTGCGAGTGGAAAGTTTTAAGAACTTCACTAGCTATTACGAGAAAGTGTTTTAATTCTTCATGTCCAGTATCTAGCGTTGCAGAAAAATGAAAATCCCGTTTCTTGATGGATGCAAACTGTTGTTTAATCATCAGCATGGGTGAAAATTGGTTATTTGACTATGTTCTCTCGCTGCAATTGGGATTTTCCAGCGGACGCTGGTAGAAGAGATGGATACGGGAACTAATGATTTGAGGACGGCGGTCGGGGAGCAGGGAAAGTGATGGATTGCTATTTGATAATGCGGCGAGAAGTCCAAATTCTCTCTTTTGGTTAAGCAAGAATGTACTGCTACAACCACTAGCTGTAATAAGCTTGATGTTTATGTTAATCATCATTCTCGAATGTTTGTGAGCATTCGATCGCCTCTTTCAATGAGCCCGAAATTATTCGGTAAACTTTTTGCGTCTGAGAGTATGCAAATAAGTTCTGAAGATTGAAAATTGTTGATCTAATTATTGATTTTTGATGATTAATAAAAGATATGAGTATATTCATTTTGTTTCTAATTGATTTAACAAGTGTTTCAGGGATTTAAATGTTTGATCAATCAAAAGGATAAAGAAACATATTTTGAATCAATGTTTTAAAAGAAATTTTTAAAGTTCAGAGCATGGAGTCGACACTCAAATGGTAAGAAGTTGATCCTAAGATGTATCAGAAAGTTTCTGAGATTTTGGTACGGTCTGAAGTCGACACCCAAGGTTTCGGAGCCGACTGCAACCTGAGATATAGAGAAGTGTATTCTGTTTCAGTTTCTGGAGCCGACACTTAGAATTCGGGAGCCGACACCTGAGTTTCTGGAGCCGACTCTAACATGAGAACAAAGAGCGTATTTATGGACCATTCTGGAGCCGACACTTATAGTTTTTCGGAGCCGACTCTTGAAAGCGACGAGCCGACACTTACAGTTTTTCGGAGCTGACTTCCGAAGTGACGAGCCGACACTTACCTTTTTCGGAGCCGACTCCTCAACAACTTTTTCTTTACTATTTTTGAACACCCGACTTGGAGCCGACACCTGAAAAGTTGGAGCCAACTCCAACCTGTCAGGAACAGATTTTTTATCTATCAGAACGTACTTCAATGGTAAGATTTCTTTTCACCTAACCTCTAACGGCTATTTTCTTTGTGTGCAGAAGAATCCAAACATATCTAACGGGTATATTTTCCACCTAAAACCTAGATTGAGAGTTCTATAAAAAGGAGGAAACCGTCGGTTAAAAGAGACAGAAAAAAAAAGAAAAAAAAGAGAGAAATTTTCAAAGAGAAATCTCCGAATCCACGTCTATCTTCTGAAGAGAGATTCAAGAGAAATCCAAGTGATTCAAGTTAAAATCGAAGGATTTTCCAAGTGAAGAAAAAGAGAGCAAAAGCCTTGATTTTCCCAACTTCTCAATTGCAATCTTTGTGAAGAATCTGAGCTGAGGCCTGATTCAATATTTCAAAGGAGAAGAGGAAAAGAAGAAGAAGAAAAGCTCACATCAAATTCGCTTCAAACAGGCTTTTCTAAATCTTTGTTTACTTATATTGCTTATTTGCTCATTTAAGGAGCTTTGCATTGTTGTAAACCTTAAATTAATTTGGTGTTTACTAATTCAATCAGGGGGATTGAATTAGTTGAGGTAGTTTACCTCGGGAACAAGCTAGATTAGCTTGGGTTTGGGTTTGTACTGGTGAGCCCGGAAAACCAGCTGGGTTCGTTGTGATCCCAGGAGAAACAACAAGTTTTGAGTTGTGAGCTTGTAAAACAACTCGGCTATAATCAAGTAGATTATAGTGTGGACCCAAGAATAGTTGGGAGTGGACGTAGGTGTTGGATACACGAACCACTATAAAATTCTTGTTTGCTGTGTTTTGACTCTCTCACTCTATCTCTTTATTTGTGCTTAATATTTATCCTGCACTTAATCTTATATATTCCAAAGCATATAGTTTTTAAAAGGTTAAATTTTTAAGAACCAATTCTGCCCCCCTCTTGGGTTGCCATCTGGGCCAACAATTGGTATCAGAGCTTGTGCTCATTGTTTATTTGATCACACGATCAAGAGTTAAAGATCAAATGGCAGCTCAAGCTGGATCTTCATTTGCTGAAGGTTATTCTACTAATAGACCTCCTTTGTTTAATGGTTCAAATTATTGAATGAAAATTTTTATTTAAGCTTTAGATTATGAACTTTGGAGTGTAATCACTAATGGACCAAGCACACCCACACACTTGGTAGATGGTTCTATTGTTCCTAAACCCGAAAGGGATTGGAATGAGAACGATAGAAAAATGGCTCAGCTCAATGCAAAAGTCATGAATGTTTTATATTGTGCTCTAGATGCTAATGAGTTCAATAGAATTTCTACATATATTTCCGCAAAAGAAATTTGGGATAGATTAGAAGTTACCCATGAGGGTACTAATCAAGTTAAAGAATCCAAAATCAATATTCTAATGCACAAGTATGAATTGTTTAGCATGAACAAAATGAAACCATCACATGCATGTACACTAGATTTACTGATATTGTAAATAGTTTAAAAAGTCTTGGCAAGACCTACACTAACTCTGAATTGGTTCGTAAAATTCTTAGGTCTTTCCAAGGACATGGGAAGCAAAAGTAACTGCAATCCAAGAAGCCAAGGACCTCAACACCTTACCTTTGGAGGAGCTACTTGGATTATTGATGACCCATGAACTGACCATGAAGCAACATCAAGAGGAGGAAGTCAAAAAGAAGAAAACAATTGCTCTTAAAGCTGTAGAAAATGAGATAAGCAGTAGTGAGGAATAAGAGGAAGATGATGAGACAGCTCTCCTTGCTAGAAAATTTAAGAAATTTATGCAAAGAAGGAGACCCTTCCATAAGAAGAGATATGGAATAAAAATGGAAGGAGAAAAAAAAAAGAGAAGGATAAGGACAAAGAAAAAAGAAAGACTCCCTCATATGTTATGAATGCAAGAAACCGGGGCACTTTAGATATGATTGTCCTCAACTGAAAAAGGGGCACAAGAAGAAGAAAAAGGCATATGTTGCAATATGGAGTGAAAGTGATGAATCCTCATCCGAGGAGGAACAAAAGGAAGTTGCCAACATTTGCTTTATGGCAAACGACGACAATGAGGTAAGTTCTGAAATACCTTGTGATGATTTTACTTTTGAAGAATTATATGATGTATTTAATGAGTTAGTTAGTGATTTTAAAGTTTGAAAAAGAAGAATAAATCTTTAAAAAATGATAATTTAAATCTTGCCAAAGAGAAGGATAAACTAACTCATGAAATTGAAAAACTAAAATCTGAAAATGAAAATCTGCTAAAAGATAAAGAGTTAATTTCTAATGAAAATGTTAATTTAAAGAAAGAAGTTGATAAATATAAAAACATAGTTGATAAATTTACATATAGCTCAGAAAAACTTAATTTGTTATTGAGTAATCAAAGAGCTGTATTTGATAAGACTGGACTAGGTTATAGATCTAATAAGAAACAAAAGTATGTTAAAAACTTTTTTAGAAAAGAACAGGATAAGAATGATTTTTCATGTTATTGCTGTAACAAGAAAGGACATAAAGCATATGAATGCAATCTTAGAAAACTTAATAAGAATTTAAGTATTAAAGGAAAGAAAATATGGGTTCCGAAAGGAACAATCTTTGTTGCTACTAACCATGAAGGACCCAAGAAAGCTTGGGTACCTAAATAGTTTGATTACCTTGCAGGAGTGTCTTGCGGCCAAAAGATCAAAACGAAAGTGGTATCTTGATAGCGGTTGCTCAAGGCACATGACGGGTGACAAGGAGCAATTCATCACCCTTGAAGATAAAAGAGGAGGAGTTGTCACATTTGGAGACAATGGTAAAGGCCAAATTATGGGATTTGGTAAAATTCAGATAACTCCTTTACTTTTATAGAAAATATTTTATATGTAGATGGCTTAAAACATAATTTAATTAGTATTAGCCAATTGTGTGATAAAGGTTTCAAAGTTTCATTTGAAGCTTCTATCTGCACTGTTTCTAATCCATTGACAATAGCATTGTATTTGTTGGTAATAGAAATGACAATGTATACTTAATTGATTTAGACAATTTGTCTACTAGTAATCATTGCTTAGCAGCTAACAATGCTAATGAAAATGAGATTGGATGGTTATGGCATCGTAGATTAGGCCATGCAAGCACACACCTAATTTCAAAATTAATTAAAATGGATTTAGTTAAGGATCTTCCAAAGCTAGATTTTGAAAATAACAGAATTTATGATGCTTGTCAATTAGGCAAACAAACTAGAAATTCTTTCAAATCAAAAATATAGTTTCCACTTCTAGGCCATTGGAGCTACTTCATATGGACCTTTTTGGACCTACTAGAACCACCAGTATAGGAGGAAAGAAATATGGTCTTGTGATAGTAGATGATTATTCTAGATACACTTGGGTATTGTTTCTGGCTCATAAGGATGAGACTTTCTTAATATTTCTGAAATTTTTCAAGAAAGTCACTAATGAGAAAAACAACACTATAGTGTCTCTTAGAAGTGATCATGGCACTGAATTTAAAATCACTTATTTGAAAATTTCTGCGCAGAACATGACATTCATCATAATTTTTCTGCACCTAGGACACCACAACAAAATAGAATTGTAGAAAGAAAAAATAGGACTTTAGAAGATATGGCCCGTACCATGCTATGTGAAAGCAACCTACCAAAGTACTTCTGGGCGGAAGCTATAAACACGGCATGTTACATTCTTAATAGAGCCCTAATTAGGCCAATCCTTAAAAAACACCTTATGAATTATGGAATAATAGAAAACCAAAGATATGTTATTTTCATGTATTTGGCTGTAAATGTTTTATTCATAATAATGGAAAAGATAATCTTGGTAAATTTGATGCAAAATCAGATGAAGGTATTTTCTTAGGATATTCAACAACTAGTAAAGCCTATAAGTATTCAATAAGAAATCCCTAATTGTAGAAGAATCTATTCATGTAGCTTTTGATGAGTCTTTAGCATCAAGTTCACAAAAATTTGATGATGAGGAAGATACAAATATACTAGAAAGAGATATTAAAAAATTAAATATAGATGTATCTTCAGATCATGAACAAGAAACTAAAGATGATGATTCACCTAGGATTGATGATATTGATACTAATTATAATGAAGTAGATCTTCCTAGAGATTGGAGATATGCCTATGGTCATCCAAAGGAATTGATTATTGGTGATCCATCGCAAGGAGTAAAACTAGGTCATCTATGAGGAATATCAATAATCATCTTGCATTTGTATCTCAAATTGAACCTAAAACTATTGAAGAAGCTGAAAAAGATAGTAATTGGATGCTAGCTATGCAAGAAGAATTAAATCAATTCACTAGAATAATGTATGGTCCTTAGTTGATAGACCTAAAGGTCATTCAGTTATAGGATCTAAATGGGTATTTAGAAATAAATTGGATGAAAATGCATAGTAATTAGAAATAAAGCTAGATTAGTTGCAAAAGGATATAATCAAGAAGAAGGAATTGATTTTGATGAAACTTTTGCACCTGTAGCTAGATTAGAAGCAATTAGATTACTACTTGCATTTGCATGTCATATGAACATAAATTTATTTCAAATGGATGTTAAAAGTGCATTTTTAAATGGTTTTATAAATGAGGAAGTATTTATGAACAACCACCTGGTTTTGAGGATCATGAATTTTCAAATCATGTTTTTAAATTGCACAAAGCACTATATGGTTTAAAACAAGCACCTAGAGCTTGGTATGATAGGTTAAGCAAATTTCTGATTGAAAATGATTTTACTAGAGGAAATGTAGACAAAACCTTATTTTTGAAAAGGAAAGACAAAGATTTATTAGTAGTACAAATATATGTAGATGATATTGTATTCGGTGCTACTAACAATCTCTTGTGTCAAGAATTTGCTAAGTTAATGCAGGGTGAATTCGAAATGAGCATGATGGGAGAACTCAACTTCTTCCTAGGACTTCAAATCAAGTAAAGCAAAGAGGGATTTTCATCAACCAAGCAAAGTACACAAAGAAACTTCTCAAGAAGTTTGGAATGGAGTCAATCAAACCCCTTGGAACACCTATGAGTCCTTCATGCAAATTAGACAAAGATGAAGATGGTAAGAAGGTAGATCAAAAATACTATAGAGGTATGATCGGATCTTTACTTTACTTAACAGCTAGTAGACCAGATATCATGTTTGCTGTTTGTCTATGTGCTAGATTTCAATCAGAACCTAAAGAATCTCACTTAATTGCAGTGAAAAGAATTTTAAGATATCTAAGTGGAACTAAAAATGTAGGATTATGGTATTCTAGAGACTCAACACTAAACTTAATTGCATATTCTGACTCTGACTATGCTGGATGTAAACTAGATAGAAAAAGTACAAGTGGTGCATGTCAATTCTTAGGAAGTAACTTAATCTCTTGGTTTAGCAAAAAGCAAAATTTGTTGCATTATCCACTGCTGAAGCAGAATATGTTGCAGCTGGAAGTTGCTGTGCTCAAATCCTTTGGATTAAGCGACAACTTGAAGATTATGGCATAACACTCGATAAAACTCCTATTAGATGTGATAATACAAGTGCAATAAATTTAACTAAGAATCCAATCCAACATTCAAGAACTAAACACATTGAAATTAGATATCATTTTATAAGAGAACATGTAGCTAACAATGAAATTTGCCTTGATTATGTTAATACTGAAGAACAATTAGCTGACATATTTACAAAACCCTTGAGTGAAGAGAGATTTTGTTATCTTAGAGGTGAATTAGGAATTTGTGATCCTTTGGAATGATTTTGAAACCCTTAAGGAATGACTATCTAGACTTCTATCAATTTCTTGAGATTCTTTCATAATTTTAAGGATAATTTATCTAGTCATTTGAGCAATCTGATTCTCCACATTCCAAAGAATTTTTCAAAAATTTATTGATTTTATTTTGACAAGTTTCGGCTGTTTGAAACTCATTTATTTTTCTCTAAAACTGTCAGTGGAGTCGACACCTCAATTTGAGGAGTCGACACCTCTTCTATGTCGCTCTCGGTCCTTGACCTTGGAGCCGACACCCGCTTAAGTGGAGCGACTCCAGTTCGGGCGCTAACTGTGTTAGTGACTTGGAGTCACACCCGACTTTACGGGAGTCGACGACACCTGGTGGACCCAAATTGACTTTATTAGGGCAGAGTCGACACCTTCGCGATTTCTATCTTCTCCAAACCCTTTCCAAATCTTCTCCAAACCCTCTCAAAACCTCCCAAAGCCAAATACTCCCCAAATCAATCATTCCCTAAGATTTCCATGGCACCTAAGCGTAGGGGATCGGTCTTTGATGCTCCCGTTGCTACGAGGAAGTGTACGGCGAGACGTCCGTCCGTGAACCCACTTCGAGTGATGATTCTTCTTCTACACCATCAGATAATCCTGGCCCCTCATCTCCACAGGTAGATACTCTAGCTGGGCGAGTTATTACCATGGGTAGAAAAGTTGATTTTGATTTCTTTGATGCCGAAGGTTTTGACATTGGAAGACAAATTAAAGAACTCGGTTGGATAAAGTCTGCTCTTTGGATGTACCTACTTATCCAGCACTTGTTAAAGAATTTTATCTGAATTTAGCTAGAGGAGATGGTGGGATTGTTAGTTCTGTTAGAGGAAAGAGAATTATCTTACTTTCAAATTTTAGGAAATCTGTTAAGTATTCCTGTCACTGGATTTGTTGCAAATATTCATAGTGAGAGATCAGCTGCTTTGTCAAGGATGTTAGGAAGAGAAATAACTGAATTTGAAGAGGTTAGGGCAAACCAATTGCCACTTGAGCTTAGGCTGTTACATAACATATGCAGTATGATTCTATTTCCCAAGACTGGCCGTTTTGAGTATGTCTCAGAGCGAGACATTGTTGTTATGGATAATATCTTGATGGGTCAGCCTATAAATTTGCTGGGATGATGATATGGTATATGGCTGAGGCTGGGGGCAAGAAGAGATCTTCATTACCTTATGGAATGATCCTAACCTTAGTTTTTAGGAGTCAAGGAATAGCTATTTCTGAAAATGAGCCTTCGAAGAACCTAAGGCACACTGACTACTACAGCTTAGCCACTGTGCACAGGATGAGATTTGTAAAAGTAGATGGTAAATGGGAGAGAAAAGGTCATACTGGCAACATGGTTGCTGAGACTAATGTGCATGGCCCTTCTGAGGCAGGACCATCTGTGAGACACAGCTCACCAGAGCCCAGTTAGGATGTACCTCCAGCTCCATCAGTTCCTTCTACTTTTGATCAGTCATCTGTTGGTTTTTCAGATACTCAGTTAGAACAACTTAGAGGTATTTTTGCTATTCACAAGGAAGAGATGAAATCTGAGTTAGATAGCCAGTTTATGAACTTGAGAGACACTCTATTCTTTGGATGAAAGAGTTAGAATAATTGAATATACACTTGGAGCCTCCGCTGAATCTTAAAGAATGATCTCAAGAACATTTTTGATGAACTTAAAGACATTGGTGGAGACTTAGAGACTTATTTCAAATGTAATGCTGAGCTTCAGGATAAGATTACATCTGCATGTACATTTGTTGATGAAAGACTGAAGGCTTTTGTCAAGACTCAGAGTGAAGGAATGACAAGAATAGTAGAAGAACTGCAAAGACGCATTAGAACTAATTTTTGATTATATTGTAATGAAGTTTCTTTGATGTTATTAAAAGCTAATGTTTAGTCCAGTTTGATGTTGATTTACTATTCTGATGTAATGAAGTTTAGTTTGAAGTTTTAATGCAATGAAGTTTCTTTTTGCAAAATAATGTAATGTTCGACTTTTTGATGTAATGAACTTATTTGATACTTAATGAATGCATTTGATCTTTGAAGTAACTATCAATTTTGTCATTTCACTTGAAACTTTTTGACCTTTTTGTTGATTATAAAAAAGGGGGAGAAGTAAAAGTATTTGATAATAGTATATGCATTGAAAGTAAAAAAAAGGGGAGAAGTATAAAATGAGAAGTATTTAGCTTTTGTATATGCATTGGATCAAATAAGCTTAATTTATTGGTATCTAATTAATTGCACATAAGGAGAAGCAATTGTATTTTTAATTCTATATATGCATTGAAAGGATGAATAGATGTTACAATAGATATAATTGTTTAATTGGCATCAAACATTAAAAATTTACTGTTAAAAGGAAGAACAGATGCTAAATTAAGTATCATAGGGGGAGCTACCTCATTCAGGGGGAGCTTACCTGTGAGAATAAATATTTGAGAAATTTGAAGTGAAAATCTTATTATTTACTCATGCATATACTCAATGTTTTTATAATCATTAAAAAGGGAGAGATTGTTGACCCAATTATTGATTTTGATGATTAATAAAAGACATGAGTATATTCATTTTGTTTCTAATTGATTTAATAAGTGTTTCAGGGATTTAAAATATTTGATCAATCAAAAGGATAAAGAAACATGTTTTGAATCAATGTTTTAAAAGAAATTTTCAAAGTTCAGAGCATGGAGTCGACACCAAATGGTAAGGAGCCGACCCCAAGGCGTATCAGAAAGTTTCTGAGATTTTGGCACGGTCCGGAGTCGACACCCAAGGTTTTGAAGCGACTTCAATCTGAGATACAGAGAAGTGCATTCTGTTTCAATTTCTGGAGCCGACACCTAGAATTCGGAGCTGACACCCAAGATTTCAGGAGCCGACACCTGAGTTTCTGGAGCCGACTCTAACATGAGAACTGAGAGCGTATTTTATGGACCATTCTGGAGCCGACACTTACAATTTTCCAGAGCCGACTCCCAAAAGCGACGAGCCGACACTTACAGTTTTTCGGAGTTGACTCCCCAACAACTTTTTCTTTACTATTTTTGAACACCCGACTTGGAGCCGACACCTGAAAAGTTAGAGTCGACTCCAACCTGTCAGGAACAGATTTTTTATCTGTCAGAACGTACTTCAACGGTAAGATTTTTTTCACCTAACCTCTAACAGCTATTTTCTTTGTGTGCAGAAGAATCAAACATCTCCAACGGCTATATTTCCTACCTAAAACCTGGATTGAGAGTTCTATAAAAAGGGAGAAACCGTCCAGTTAAAAGAGACAGAAAAATAAAAAGAAAAAAAAGAGAGAAATTTTCAAAGAGAAATCTCCGAATCCACATCTATCTTCTGAAGAGAGATTCAAGAGAAATCCAAGTGATTCAAGTTTAAAATCGAAGGATTTTCCAAGTGAAGAAAAAGAAAGCAAAAGCCCTGATTTTCTCAACTTCTCAACTGCAATCTTTGTGAAGAATCTGAGCTGAGGCTGATTCAACATTTCAAAGGAGAAGAGGAAAAGAAGAAAAGAAGAAAAGCTCACATCAAATTCGTTTCAAACAGGCTTTTCTAAATCTTTGTTTACTTATATTGCTTATTTGCTCATTTAAGGAGCTTTGCATTGTTGTAAACCTTAAATTAATTTGGTGTTTACTAATTCAATCAGGGGGATTGAATTAGTTGAGGTAGTTTACCTCGGGAACAAGCTAGATTAGCTTAGGTTTGGGTTTTGTGCTGGTGAGCCCGGAAAACCAGCTGGGTTCATTGTGATCCGGGGGAAACAATAAGTTTTGAGTTGTGAGCTTGTAAAACAACTCGGCTGTAATCAAGTAGATTATAGTGTGGACCCAAGAGATACTTGGGAGTGGACGTAGGTGTTGGATACACCGAACCACTATAAAATCCTTGTGTTTGCCGTGTTTTGACTCTCACTCTATCTCTTTATTTGTGCTTAATATTTATCTTGTACTTAATTTTATATATTCCAAAGCACATAGTTTTTAAAAGGTTAAATTTTTAAGAACCCAATTTACCCCTCCTCTTGGGTTGCCATCTGGGCCAACAAAGATTCCAGCGGGAACCTTTCAATGCTCAAGTCAGTGCTCTGAGCAACAGCCATGAGCTTAAGGAAGCTCGAAAGAGAGAAGAAGAGAGAGGCTTAGAGCCCTACTTTCTGTGAGCCAGGATGAGTATTTAAGAGTGGGGTGAGTTATTAGTTACCTGGTCGAAGATTCCTCTTACCCTTTTTATTAGTGCTTAGAGCCTGCCAGTCTTGGGGTATGATCACTTGTCAGAGCATTTATGATGGGGCCAGCACAGTGGGGTCGGCCTCCATTTGATTTATCAAAGCTGCAGGCTGTGTCCCATCAGAGTAGGTGGTTGCAGATGGTTGGCAGGTGCTATTTGGTTTGGACAGCTGTTGCAGGATGCTACAGGACATGGCCGACCGTTACGGCGTTTGCCAGACGTGTCCCTCACGTCACCTTTTAGCTGTCCTGTGCGGATAGTGATGGGCGATAAAGTCAGGTATGTGGGCCCTAAAGTGCAGCCGCTGAGGTAGAAGATTAATCTTGGAGTTGAAGTCGGCGGTCCCTTATAGAGCATTGATTACAGAGCGCATGCATGGCACTGTTTATGTGCATGGCACTATTCATGTCCCAGTCCGAGGCCGAGGGGAGCAGGTCCGAGGCCAAGCGGGTCCGAGAGTCGAGCAGGTCCAAGGCCGAGGGGAGCTGCCTCCGAGAGTCGAGTGTTGAGGGGAGCTTGCATGGCTAAGGGGCCGAGGGAGCTGCCTTGTTGGAGATGGAGGCCGTACGAGGCTGAGGGGAGCTGGCTGAGGGGAGCTGAGGTCGAAGGGAGTCGGCAGGAGCTGGAGACAAGAGCCGTACGAGGCCGAGGGAGCTGAGGCCGAGGGAAGTCGGCAGGAGCTGGAGACGGGAGCCGTACGAGGCCAAGGGGAGCTGAGGCCGAAATTTGGAGTCGGGTGCTGAGAGAAGAGGCTGGGGACGTGCATGGTCAGAACCCATGCACGCAGCCTCTAGACCCATGCACGTGGGGCGCGAGCTAGTTGGGACGGAGAATTGGACTCGGGAGCTCGGTTTTGGTCCTGAGATGCAGCAGAGAGAGAGAGAGAGAGAGGGAAAGAGAGAGAGGAAAGGTGGCGGAGCTTGGGAGCAACTGGAGGTGGCCAAGGGGGAGCTTGGGAGCTTCTAGAGGAGCTCGAGAGCAGCCGCAGGGTCGCTGTGCTGGGACCCAGTCGCGCGGGGGGAGAAGATGGAGACGGGAGCTGGGGATGGAGGCCTTCCGAGGCCAACGGGAGCAGGAGACGGAGGCCTTCCGAGGCCGACGGGAGCAGGAGATGGAGGCCTTCCATGGAACAGGGGATGGGCGCTTTGGTGCCATGGGCTCTCCTCCAGGAGATGAAGCCAGCCGAGGGGGAGTAGGGAGCCGGTGGTGTTCGTGGCCGGGAGCAGAGCCGAGGGAGCCGCCTCGAAGTGGCATGGCCAGGAGCTTTCGAGAGGCAGAGCTGGAGCTGGGACCACTCGTACGGGGGCTGCCGGGATGGAAGGAGCCAGAGAGGACTGGGGACGGGGCGAAGATCTGGAGTGGAGGCGGCACCAGGGGCTCAATGACGTGGAGCCGAGACAAAGGCCTTCGGGGTAGAGGTGAAGGCTGGAGGCCGTCGTGATCGGGGACATCCGTGAGCCATGAAGGGGAGACCGCGGCAGTCGGGAGCCGGGAGATGGCCGTAAAGAACTAGGACGACTGGGAGCGTCCGGAAGAGGCCGAGAAGGAGCTAAACCAGAGCCCGACGCTTGTGCTGCTCCACCAGCCTCAGGCGGTCAGCATCGCGATGGTAGGGACCAAAGGAGACCCCCTCCGGAGTGAAGGAATCTTCTCTAATGTCTCTGATGAATGAGGGCACCCTGTATATTGACGTCATCGTCCAGTTCTTCTCTTCCTAACAAAGGTTGGCAGACCCGACGCCGTTTGAATCTCAATCACCCAGTCTTTGAACTCAAAGCCCATGGCAAAACCCTCAGCCTCACGATTATTACTCATGGCCTGTATTACAAGCTCTGTAGCCGGAGAGGCTGTCCAGCGCGGTGCTGGGAGGCCGGGAAGAAGCCGGGTGGCTGGGACAGTCGTCCGGAGGCAGCTGGGAGGGAGCTGGAGGCTGGGACGTCCGTGGCCGAGCTAGGGTGCAAGGATGAAACAGTGGTTGGGAAGGAGTTGGAGACCGGGACGAAGTTGGTGCAGAGTCTGGCACGGTACCGGGATGAAGCCGAAGGCCGCTTTGAACAGGACCGACTTGGGGGGCCGAGATGGGAGGCCGCCTTGGACTGAGCCTTGGATAGGGCCATCTAGAACATGCTAGCATCGTTGCCCATGGGGTTAACTAGCCCCATCAGATGCCTCCCACATTCTTTGAGCTTGTGTGCCCTGCATCAGCTAAGCGAAAGGAGTGTAAAATTTTTTACCTTTGCACTTATCTTTTCATGTTAACTTCAATTATAATTCCTTCCAGGTGAAAAAATTCCTTTCCTTTTGTGCCGCTTTGTGTGGACATCTGCATGTTCTCTGAAGCCATGCTTTTCGCTTGTTCAAAGCTTTAAGCGATGTTGGAGGTAAGTTGGTTACCTTTGACTGGCCAAAGATAGCCAGCAGTCCTCTATCAACGTAGGGTCTGAAGGTGGATGCTCATCAACTGTGAGTTGGGAAGTTGATCTCTTCCAACTGTGAGTTGTCTTGGAGCTTCTTCTTTGATGGTAGAAATGAAGGCGTTGAAACCGTGTTGATGCCGTTGAGGCTATGACGAAGCCGCTGAGGCAAAGTTGAGGCCGTCGAGAGCCTTTTGAACCTCGGTGGGTGACCCGAGAGTTACCGGGATGGGACTATGCACGGAAGCCTTTAACCCCGGAGGTTGACCTGAGGGTGCTTGGACCAGGCTCAGGTGCCTTTTGAATCCCAGAGGGTGATTTGAGAGTTGCTGTGATGGGACCACGCTCGGGAGCCTTTAACCCCGGAGGGTGACCTAAGGGTGTTTGGAACAGCTCAAGTGCCTTTTGAACCCGGAGGGTGATCCGAGAGTTGCTGTGATAGGATCATGCTCGGGAGCCTTTAACCCTGGAGGATGACCTGAGGATGCTTGGATCAGGCTCAGGTGCCTTTTGAACCCCGGAGGATGACCCGAGTCGCTGTGATGGGACCACGCTCGGGAGTCTTTAACCCCGGAAGGTGACCTAAGGGTGCTTGGATCAAGCTCAGGTGCCTTTTGAACCCCAGAGGGTGACTCGGGAGTCACTGTGATGAGACCACACTCTGGAGCCTTTAACCTCAGAGGATGACCTGAGGGTGCTTAGACCAGGCTCAGGTACCTTTGAAACCCCGAAGGGTGACTCGAGAGTCACTATGATGGGACCATGCTCGGGAGCCTTTAACCCCGAAGGGTGACATGAGGATGCTTGGACTAGGCTTAGGTGCCTTTTGAATTTCGGAGGGTGACCCGAGAGTCGCTGTGATGGAACCATGCTCGGGAGCCTTTAACCCCGAAGGGTGACCTGAGGGTGCTTGGACTAGGCTCAGGTGCCTTTTTTCTTTGTGTCGACGATCTTTGTTGCCGACGCTGGAGTCGGTCTTTGGTGCCGAGCTGGCCTCGGGCTTAGGTGCCGATGCTGGAGTCGATCTTTCTGCAATGTATTAAGTATTAATGAAAAGAAGCTTTTCTCAAAGTGTAGTGTACTTAGCTTTTGTAGCACCCTTGTTTCTTTCTGCTGATTTGGATACTTCAGCCCACTGGTGGTCTGCTCCCCAGGAAATTAAGTTGATTGTAGTGAAGGTGCCATTGCCCTTACTGGGGCTTCCTCTTGCATCGCTTGTTCGTAGGAGAGAAGGTCGTTTGGATGGCGAGTGGTGGCTCTACGAGCTAGTGAGCTCTTGCTTTTGAGCTTGAAGATGCTCATGCTGATGAGCTTGATGGCGGTGAGCCTCTTGTTGGGGAGATCTTCAGCAGGATGAATGATGGCTGGCCTGAGCAGCAACTAAAGAGGGAGCGAAAGCTCTTACTAGCTGCTGTGTGGCCGTGAGATATTGCTTCTGAAGCTTTTGGACAACTACCATTAATACTCAGATTTGCAGGATGAGGATGGCGTGCTGTTTTGCTTAAGTGGCCTGAGGTAGTGGCAATGGTGGAGTAGAGCGGTTGGCTCTGTTGTTTAGCTCGTTAGGGGGTGCCTCCCCCAGCGTGACTGTCGGAAGCTCTTTGGGCTCTTGCCATCACCATCATTTTGATTCACCATGCTAATCTAAAGGGGACGAGGATCCGCAACCTAGCATCCTTGATGATCCGTTGCTCTACCCCCTACCTAGCATGCCAATCTGTTGATGTCAAATCATTGTCCTCGAATGTCAGCGAGCCTGGGATCCTTCGGCGAGCTTCTCGCGCCTGGAAGCCTGCAAATAAGTCCCGGGGACCAAAAAATTCGGTGGGGACCCTCCGACGCTCAAGTCAGTACTCTGGGCAACAACCGTGAGCTTAAGGAAGCTCGAAAGGGAGAAGAAGAGAGAGGCTTAGAGCCATTCTCTCTATGAGCCAGAATGAGCGTTTAAAAGTGGGGTGAGTTATTAGTTACCTGGTCAAAGGTTCCTCTTACCCTTTTTATTGATGCTTAGAGCTTGCCAGTTGTTGACCCAATTATTGATTTTGATGATTAACAAAAGCCATGAATATATTCATTGTGTTTCTGACAAATTTGAGAAGTGTTTCAGGGATTAAGAATGTTTAATTATTCAAATGATACACAAAATCAGTTTTGAATTAAGTTTTAAATAGAAAATATTTAAGTTCAGAACTTGGAGTCGACACCCATAGTGTCTGGAGTGACACCAGGGCATATCAGAATAATTCTAAGTTTTCGACATGGTTTGGAGTCGACACATGAAACTCTGGAGCCGACTCTAACCTGAGATACAAAGGAGTGTTTCTGAGTCAGTTTTTGGAGCCGACACTTAGAGTTTGGGAGCTGACACCTGGAGTTCGGGAGCCGACACCTGAAATTTCTGAAGCCGACTCTAACCTGAGAACAGAGAGCGTATTTTTAAGACATCATTAGAGTCAACACCCTCAGATATTGGAGCCGACACCTGAATGCATCGAGCCGACACATCACTTTTTTGGAGCCGACTCCCCAACGAACTTTTTATTACCATTTTTGGAAGCCCAAGTTGGAGCCGACACATGCAAAGTTGGAGCCGACTCCAACCTGCCAGGAACGGATTTTTAAATTGTCAGAACTGACTCTAACGATAATATTTTTTCACCTAATTTCTAACGGCTATATTTCTTTGCGTGTAGAAGAAATTCAAGTACCTTGTAATGGCTATTTTCTCACCTAATCTTGGATTAAGAAATCTATAAAAGAGGGCATCCGTCTGTTTGAAAAAATAGAGAAGAAAAATCAAGAGAAAATTGAAAAAATCAAGTGAAAAAGAGAGAGAAATTTTCAAAGAGAAATCTCTGAGTCCACGCCTATTATCTGAAGAGAGATTCAAAAGAAATCCAAAGCCTTCAAGATCAATTTCGGAGGATTTTCAAAGGAGAAAAGAAGAAGCTCAAAAGCCCTTTTTTCTTCAACTTCTCTACAACAAATTTCTGTGAAGAATCAGAGCTGAAGCTTGATTCAACCATTCAAAAGAGAAGAGGAAAAGAAGAAAAGAAGAAAAGCTCACATTCAAATCTCTTCAAACAGGCTTTTCTAATCCTGTTCATTTAAATTGCATATTTGCTCATTTGAGGAGCTATTTTGTATTGAAAAATTATTTCTAAATTATTGTTTGCTAATTCAATCAGGGGGATTAAATTAGTGGAGGTAGTTTACCTCGGGACAAGCTAAGGTTAGTTTGGGTTTGAGTTGTGTGCTGGTGAGCCCGAAAAAATCGGCTGGGTTCGTTGTGATCCCGGGTAAAACAACAAGTTGGAGTTGTGAGCTTGTAAAACAACTTGACTGTAATCGTGTGATTATAATATGGACCCAAGTGTTGCTTGGGAGTGGACGTAGGTCTTGGATACACCGAACCACTATAAAATCTTTGTGTTTGCCATGCTTTTATCTCTCTCTCTATCTTCTTTATTTGTGCTTAGCTTTAATTAATTCAGTTTACTTGAGCACTTTCATATCAATCTAATTATTTTCAAAGAGTTAAATTTTTTAAAGAACCCAATTCATCCCCCTCTTGGATTACCATCTGGGCCAACAATTGGTATTAGAGCTTGTGCTCATTTAAATTGATCTAACGATCAAGAGTCAAAGATCCAAATGGCAGCTCAAGTTGGATCATCTTTTTAGAAGGTCAATCCACTAATCGAGCTCCTTTATTTAATGGTATAAATTATGGTTATTGGAAAGCTAGAATGAAATTTTTATTTAAGCACTTGACTATGACCTATGGGGCATCATAGTAAATGATCCTCACACACCCATAATAAGAGTAGATAACATGGTGATTCTAAGCCGAAAATGGAATGGGATAAATATGATAAGAAGTTGGCTCAATGCTAAAGCCATGAATATTTTGTACTGTTCTTTAGATGCTAATGAGTTTAATCGCATTTCTACTTGTATTTCCGCAAAGAAATTTGGGATAGATTAAAAGTTACCAATGAGGGTACTAATCAAGTTAAAGAATCTAAAATTAATATTTAGTGCATAAATATGAATTGTTTAGTATGGAACAAACCGAATCAATCACATGCATGTACACTAGATTCACTGATATTATGAATGGTTTAAAAAGTCTAGGAAAAACTTATACTAATTCTGAATTGGTGCGCAAAATTCTTAGGTCTCTTCCAAGATCATGAGAAGTCAAGGTGACTGCAATCCAAGAAGCCAAAGACTTGAATGCTCTACCTTTGGAGAAACTATTTGGATCCTTGATGACTCATGAGCTGACAATGAAGCAACATTAAGAGGAAGATATCAAGAAGAAGAGAACCATAGCTCTTAAAGCTACAGAAATTGAAGAAAGCAGCAGTGATGATGATGATAATGATGATGATGATGAAACAGCTCTCCTTGCCAAGAAAATTAAGAAATTATGCAAAAAGGAGACCCTTCCATAAGAAAAAGTCTGAAACAAAAATGAAAGGAGAAAGAGAGAAAGAGAAGGACAAAGAAAAAGAAAAAGAACCCTTGACATGTTATGAGTGTAAGAAGCCGGGCCATTTCAGATATAAATGTCCTCAATTAAAGAAGGGTTACAAGAAGAAGAAGACATATGTTGAAACATGGAGTGATAGCGAAGAATCCTCTTCCGAGGAGGAACAAAAAGAAGTTGCAAACATGTGCTTTATGACAAACGACGATGAGGTAAGTTTTGAAACTCATGATTTTACATTTGATGAACTATATGAGGCATTTAATGAGTTAGTTAGTGACTTCAAAATTTTGAAAAAAAATAATAACTCTTTGAAAACTGAAAATTTAAATTTTCTTAAAGAGAAAAATGAATTAACTCTTGAAATTAAAGATTTAAAAGATGAAAAGGAAGGTTTTCTAAAAGAAAAAATAATCAATTTCCAATGAAAACATTAATTTAAAGAAGAAGTTGATAAGTATAAAAACATTGTTGATAAATTTACATATAGCTCATAAAAACTAAATTTACTTTTAAGTAATCAAAGAGCAGTTTTTGATAAAGCCGGATTAGGTTATAGACTTCACATGAAACAAAAATTTGTAAACCATTTCTTTATTAAGAAAACAACCAAAAATGATGTTTCATATTATTATTGAAATAAGAAAGGACATAAATCTTATGAATACAATTTTAAAAAACTAATAAGAATTTAATATTAAAGGCAAGAAATATGGGTTACAAAAGGAACAATTTTTATTGCGACTAACCATGAAGGACCCAAGAAAGCTTGGATTCCTAAATATAAGATTTGATTATCTTACAGGAGTGTCTTGTGGCCAAAGGATCAAAACGAAAGTGGTATCTTGATAGTGGCTGCTCAAGGCATATGACGGATGACAAGGATCAATTCATCACCCTTGAAGATAAAAGAGGAGGAGTTGTTACTTTTGGAGATATGGCAAAGGTCAAATTATGGGCCTTGATAAAATTTAAATAACTCCATCCACCTTTATTGAGAACGTTTATATGTTGATGGTTTAAAGCATAATTTAATTAGCATTAGCTAATTGTGTGATAAAAGTTTCAAAGTTTTATTTAAAGCTTCTATTTGCACTATTTCTAATCCCATTTACAATAGCATTGTATTTATTGGAATAAAAATGACAATGTATACTTAATTGATTTAGATAATTTATCTACTAGTAATCATTGCTTAGTTGCTGATAATGCTAATGTAAATGAGATTGGATGGTTATGACATCGTAGATTAGGTCATGCAAGCACACACCTAATTTCAAAATTAATTAGAATGGAGTTAAAGGACTTCCAAAGTTAGATTTTGAAAATAATAGAATTTGTGATGCATGTCAATTTGGAAAATAAACTAGAAATTCTTTCAAATCTAAAAATGTTGTTTCCACTTCTAGGCCACTAGAGCTACTTAATATGAACCTTTTTGGACCTACTAGAACCACTAGTCTAGGAGGAAAGAAATATGGTCTTGTGATAGTAGATGATTATTCTAGATTCACTTGGGTATTATTTTTGGCTCACAAGGATGAGACTTTCTTGATATTTCTGAAATTCTTCAAGAAAGTCACAAATGAGAAAAACACTACCATAGTGTCTCTTAAAAGTGATCATGGTACAGAATTTAAAAATTATCTATTTAAAAATTTTGCATTAAAAATGACATTCATCATAATTTCTCTGCACCTAGGACACCCCAACAAAATGGAGTCATAGAAAGAAAGAATAGGACTTTAGAAGACATGGCCCGTATCATGCTATGTGAAAGCCAACTTCCAAGTACTTCTGGGCGGAAGCTATAAACACGCATGTTACATCTTAAATAGAGCCCTAATTAGACCAATCTTAAGAAAGACTCCTTATGAATTATGGCATAATAGAAAACCTAACATAGGTTATTTTCATGCATTTGGTTGTCGATGTTCATTCATAATAATGGTAAAGACAATCTTGGAAAGTTTGATGCAAAATCTGATGAAGGCATATTCTTAGGATATTCAACATCTAGTAAAGCCTATAGAGTATTTAACAAGAAATTTAATTGTAGAAGAATCTATTCATGTAGTTTTTGATGAGTCTTTAGCATTAAGTTCAGAAAAGATTGATGATGAGGAAGATACAAATTTGCTAGAAGAGATATTGAAAAATTAATATAGATGTATCTTCAGACCATGAACAAGAAGCTAAATATGATGATTCTCCTAGAGTTGTTATTGATACTAATCATAATGAGGTAGATCTTCCTAGAGATTGGAGATATATCTATGGTCATCCAAAGAATTGATTATAGGTGATCCATCTCAAGGTTAAGAACTAGATCATCAATGAGAAATATCAATAATCATCTTGCATTTGTATCTCATATAGAACCCAAAACTATAGAGGAAGCTGAGAAAGATAGTTATTGGATG